>PVIJ01002771.1:0-151212 GCA_004024925.1 Scalopus aquaticus
GAGGGCGGCTGTGCGAATGCTCGGGCCGGGCTGTTTGCAGGCTGGAGGGCGGCTGTGCGCACGCTCGCGCGGGGCTGGAGGGCGGGCCCGCGGACGGCGCCGGCAGCTGGAGGGCGGGCGGGGGCGAGGCTGTTGGCCGGCTGGAGGGCGGGGCGCAGCTGTTAGCACGGCTGGAGGGCAGGGCCGTGGCAGTGCGGGGGCGTGCACGCCTGGGGGGCTTTGGCTTGCCTCGGTGGGGTTGCCCTGACCTGGCTCCCTCTTCTGCGAGGGGCAGAGCGGGAAGTGCCAACCAAGTGTGGCTTTTGTTCTGCACTTCTCCGGCACCTGGAGGGCAGTTGTGGCAGCCTAGCCCACAGTCTTTATCTGTGGGTTATGAAACTGACCGCCTCCCGCGGTAATTCTCTGCCAGCGGCGCAGTGGAACTGCCTCGGGAGCCCTCGCTCTCCTGCATGGCACAGGACAGGAAGTTCCTATGGCGTGCGGCTTGTGTCCCGTGTTTTTCCCGCACCTGTAGCTGGGAGATTTTTCTTTTTTCTCCCACGTTTCCTCCAGTGGTTAGCTATTGATAGTGTCACTGAAGGGGTAGGTAGACCACTACCCCAGAGATCTGTTCCAAACAGGAGCTAGAGTGCTGGCTCCGTAATGGTGGTGGGGGGAGGGGCCACACCACACCGCGGCTGCCCGGGACTTTGTTCGGTGTCCCATCAACTTCCCCAGTGCACGCTGCCCTCTCCAGGGCTCTGTTGCTACCTGGAGGGACTCCTGTGTCAGTCTCGAGTTTTATCACTCTGCCGTGCCCGGGAAAACGCCTCTGCTCACCTTTTTTTTTTTTTCTTCCGGGTTTCCTCAGGTGCCTCTCGTCTTGGTCTCCTGGTCCGGTTTTGTGTTGAGGGGAGGGGAGAGGGGATCTGGTGGTTCTTTCTTCTCCTTGAGCAGTCTTTTTAGCTTCTTTCCAAGTTCTACTCACCTGTGAGGGTGTTAGATTTATGTAGCGTTTCTGGATCTTCTCTGGGTTTGGCTGATGTCTGTTTATAGGCGGCTTGTCTTTTGGGAGAGTTGATACTAGCGTCCCTTCACCGCCATGTTGATGACGTCACTCCTGTTTTAAATTTTCAATCAAGCTTTGGAAAAATAGCCACTCGGATATAAAAATTTGTTTCAAAATCGGCAGACATCTCCTGCCATGCCTGCTGCTCCCCTCAGCAGTGTATCTCTGTCGATCTGCCTGTTCTGCTCCCCACTTTGTCTCTGGTGAATTCTCTCCCCACCCCACACCTCTGGCCTATACCCCAGCTTGTATGCATAAATAAATAAATCTTAAAAAAATTTGTTTCAAAATCACATCTTACTTTCATGGAAATTTAATTACTTATGACAGATTAAGTTTTTTTTTTCACCAATATCTCTTTTTCTATAGAAATTATTCTTAGATTTGATCATCTCTTTTGTGACACTTTAGGTCTTAAAGAGTTCATACATCTTAATTAAAAAATTAGTTAATTTTTAAAATTTAATTAAAAAATTTTTAACTTGATTAAAAAGTCACTCCACTGGTGAGTAATATTGGAAAAGTTATGTCCTGAACACTGTAAAAGTATTTGGACATTTGTCTAGTAAATTATTGCTGAAAGCTTATGTATATATTTATTTAATATTTATGAAATCATATATGTGTATATATATATATATATATATATGTATACTAAATACTATGTCTATATACCTGATTTTTCAGATACATATCTTCTGTGCATAATAGCTTTTATTTTATTTTTTAAATTGAGATAAAATTAGGATACCCCTATCAGGTTTTACCACCATAGTGTACTTACCACCAACTCACCCAACTCTATCACTATACACCTTTGTGTTCTTTCCCTTATTTGTTCTTACTCCTCCCCCACTTGGTACTTCAGTTCTGTAGTTAGTTATCAAGGGCTAGTTTTTAAACTTATCTTTATGTGAATATTAGTTTAGTTACTTTATATTACACATATTAGTAATACCATCAGGTATTTATCTTTGTCCTGATTTATTTCACTTAACATTATCCCTTCCAATTCCATCCATGTTGCTGCAAATGGCATGAGTTTATCTTTTTTGATAGCTGAGTAATATTCCATTGTGTATATATACTACATCTTCTTGATTGACTGATCTGCTCTGGGGCATGTGGGTTGTTTCCATAGTTTACCTATAGTAAATTGTGCTGCAATAAACACAGGAGTGCAAGTTTCCTTTCCAACTAGTGTTTTTGAATTTTTTGGATAAATGCCTAAGAGTGCAATTACTGGGTTGAATGGAAGATTTGTGTTTAATGTTTTGAGACACCTCCATATTGCTTTCTATGACGGCTGGACCAGTTTGCATTCCCACCAGGAGTGTAGGAGGATTCCCTTTTCTCCACATCCTTGCCAGCACTTGTATAATGTGTGCCTGTACTTTAACAATACTATAATAATACTTAAAATATTTGTAAAGAAAGCATCATGTTGTGTTCTTATCACAATTAAAGAAAACTTTATGGCAGAATGTATGCTGTGGTCACAATTTTATTTAAAAGCTATTACGTTTCAGGGAACAGTATTGTTAGCAGTAGGTACACATTATACAGCAGACCTCAGAATTTAATTATTTTGCATTACCAAATTCTTGTACTTATAGAATAGCAACTCTCTATTTCTCTTGCCTTTAGCCACTGGCAAGCCCCAGTCTGCTTTCTGCTTCTATGTATTTGATTATTTTAGATACCTCATCTAAGTGGGATCACGCAATACTTGTCTTTTTGTTACTAGCTTATTTCACTTATGATGTGCTCATTATTCTTCTGTTATTGCAAGGCTGAATGATATTCCTTGGTATGACTCTGCCACATTTTCTTTATTCATCCATCTATAGGCATTGATATCATTTCACATCCTGACTTTGTGAATGATGCTACAATAAGCATGAAAGTGCAAATACTTCTAGATTCAGATTTCAAAACTTTAAGAGACTTAGAAGTGGGATTGCTGAAACATATGTTCATTCTATCTTTAAATTTTTTTGAGAAATTTTATACCTTTTTCATGTGGCTGCACCATTTGCATTCCTTCCAGCATTGTATGAAGCTTCTGATTTTTCCACATTCTAACATTTAATACCTGTTGGTTTTTTGATAAAAACCATCTTGAGAGGTATGAGGTAATATATCACTGTGGTTTTGATTTCCCTGATAATTAGTGATGATTAGCATGTAATGCTTTTTACGTGTTTTACATGTATGTAATGTTATATAAGGACTATAGTTATATAAGGACTATATATATATATATATATATATATATATATATATATATATAAAACATTTCAATGGGATGCATACCTTCTTTTTTAAGAGCAACTTAAAATTACTGATATTGCAATAATATTATTTTCCTTACTATGGTTATCAGTCAATGCAAATTGAAATTTTTACAAAGTTGCCGTAGTTCACATATAATTTTAAAATTCTATTTGTCATTGAGAACTTCTCAAACTGCATTTGAATTAGCTGGAGATCATGATGCTTATTCAAATTCAATAGGCCTGGGGGCCTGAAGTTCTGCACATTTAATAACCTCCCAGGGAATAATGCTGTTGCTAGTTCATGGACTACACTTTGAGTAGCATATATCTAGAACAACAAAAAGGCCATGGTATTCTTTATCATTCTAAATCTATTAAAGACAATGTTGTTATATCCAATATAGGAAAAAATTGCTTTTGAAATTTAGTTTTGAAACGCATTGGGGCTGATAGTGAGATTTGCAGTGAATCAAGTCTTCTTCCTTTTCTGGCAATTCTATGTTGTAGAAGTTGGTATTAGAAAGTCACGAAACTCTGAACTGTCACAACATCTATAACATAATTTCAGTAAACAGCATGGCTTCATGTTTCTTCAAAGAACTTCTTACTCCTTTTTACTCTTTCAAAGGCAGTATTGATTGAATTTTGGTTCCTGCTCACTTTATATAAAAGGTCAAATAATATCTATGTAACTGGTGACTGCAATATTTTAATGGCAGTTAATTTTTGTACTGCCAGAATTTCCATGATAAAAAATAATCAATTGCCATATTAAGTGAATGATTACATAGTAATCTCTAACTTATATCTAGGTAGTATTTACTTTGTGCATTATTAATGGGGAATGAATATATGTTGCTACATAGTGATTTGCGTCACCATGAAAATATTTGTAGATTTAATCTAAGGACTCAGAAATGCTATTCTGATGTGGTAAACAATTAACAGATGATATGAATTCACTAGACAGCGTCACATATAACCTGCACATGTTCACATTTTTAGATACTAACCTTTCAGAACTCTAGTCAGAAATGTAATTCCTTACGTAAAAACACAGGTCATTTTAGATGTTAGCCCAGCAAAGACTTTTGATGATCATACTTGTTTGTCCTTTGACAGGGAATGGTTGCAACGTATGTACTGATTTTGCTAGTACAACGTATAGTGCTGTTGTCTGCCAGAAAATTTTTGTACTAAATAGACAGATTGCCCATTTTTGCAATCAATAAAGTTATAATAAAGATCTGACTATAGCTAAAAACAGCAAAACTATTTATTTTGTGACCATGAAACCTAGTGAATACGAAGTCCCTGTGTAGTGCAGAAATGAAGAACCCCATGTGGCAACACTGGCTGCCTCCCCCAGCAGGTTTCATCCCAGAGCTGTTTTCTCCTGCTGTTTTGTTCTGCATGGAGACAATTGTCCTGATTTCATCTCTCCCAGCATTTCCACTGTCTAAATTAACCCCCAAAAGTCAGCTGTAGAGAATCAGGTGGGATACTTTAACAACAAAAGTAGTACAATGTTGGTACCACAAGCGGCAGTGATAAGACCCACTGGGGTATCTGCATGGAGACCTCTTAGAGAGGAAGCTAATATTGGTAAGTCTGAGGAGTTTCTAGATCAATTCTTTTGCAGAAAGGAAGAGGATGCATGAGGTCTTGCACTGTGGCCTTTGTATTTAATAGTCTAATTGTAGGTAGCAGACAAGGGCCTATGTCTTAGGCTACTGAGGTTTATGTATCCGGTGACAAGAGCAGAGTGACTCAGTGTTCCAAGCAAAGGAAGTCAGAAGCCGTTTTCTTTGCTTTAGGGCCGCATCCCTTGTTATTTGGACTATATTTTGCCTGAATTTCCTTAACTAGAAATGCAAGTGTGTGATACAAATGTCATGTTCAGAAAGGACGTGAGGAATCAGCTCCTCATCATTGCCCAACATTTTCTCTAGAGAGGAATCCCCCTGTTGCTTCCTTGCTCACCTATCTTCTATCGGAGGGTTTCCAGTGATGGTTTGCTTAGTAGTTTATTTCATTCTAGGAGCTGAGATCTGATTACTAGAACTATCCACCATATAGTAGCTTCCCTTAATTATTAGTTTATTAACTATTAGTTTACTTGTAACCTAACTCATTCACATTATTCTTTACTGGAACATTACAGCCCTTGATCTTTTTCAAACATCCTGAAGCTGAACTTAACATGCATATGAGGCATAATATAGAATTTCAGAATTTCAGAAGTGGAAGGAATTATAAAATAATTTATATTTGATTTTCTTTACATATCCCTTCCCCTATAGGTATTTTAGTATTCCACTTGCTTACTTCAAGTGTCAGAAGAAATTCTGACATGTAAGATAAGAATTATTTTAAGAATTGCTATCAAAATACTACTGAAAATAAATGCTCAAAGGAAAGTTTCTAATTGTATAGAAATGTTCAAGGTCAGTTAGTCTAATTAGCAATAAAGTCAATCAATATATACTGAATGTGGTGGATGCCCATGAAAATAATTAAGTTAATTGTCTTTGGGAAATCCATATTGCAGATCCCTTTTCTAATATGCCAAACTCTGTCCAAGGCTGTCTTTTGCCCTTCTCTTTCTAGTTCCTTTTCTGTTTTCCCTTAAGATCAATAAAGATCTAGTCAGAATTTAAATTGGAACAATTCTCATGGGAACTCTAAATCTATCCTTTCTTCTTCTCTCTAACCAGATCCACTTTCTCTGTTCATGAAGGATTTGGACTTGACTTGAATAAATCATGATCACTGTGGTTCCGCCCATATGCTGACAAGAGTGTAATGAGGGTGCACGCTGGCTGGACAGTGTGGGTGTAAGCGGTATGTGGGTGGGTTGAGCTGTGTGCTGGGTGGCTGTCTAATAAATTTGTGCCCATTCTGCATTATCATTGGTGGGCAGAATTATTGATAAAGAATATAGAGACTAAAGAAACCATTCATCCTATTAATGGTCAACCCACCATGGCTGGGTAGGGCCTGTGATGTACTTAGACCACTTTCCAGAGGGCACACAGACATCAAGACCTGAGGTATTGCTTACAGCTTTTCCCTAAAAGTTTTATCTATCTCTTAAATGCATGGTCTAATTAATTATCTTGAGACATTTAGTAGACATTATAAATTGCAAAAATTTGATAACAGAAGCAAATAGTCCTGTAGTCAACATAGTTTGGTGGTGAAGGATTGAGACCTTTGATTATGATCATAAAGAAAAACCCAAAATAATTATTGCAGAATAGAAAACATCTGAGGCACCTGCAAGAACTCTTTTCCTCAGTAATATCACAAACCTGTGGCAGATGTTCACATCAGAGTCTGAGGTCTTGATTTCCTTGCTGGTTATCTTTCACGTCCCTGAGTCTTCTTTAAATGTAACATGGCACTTGGGTCAACAGTCCTGCAACCAGACATTTTGTACGTTGACTTTCTGTGTCACTCTTTGTCATTAAATCTTTAAACTCATCAGGAATAACTTAATTTGGTGCTGCCATTAGCTTATATTTTCCATATTTTTGAGAAATTCAAATCAAGAGGAGTGTTGTCAGGGTTTCTTAAGGAATCTCCATGCTTGTCCTTCTTTTGCAGGGTATAATTAGTGTTTGTTTTGAATGTGGCATGAGTACCACAACAAGTTTGTTGAGTGATTCATGAATAACTGGTACATTCTCCATATCATCATAACCAATGCATTTTATTTTTTTTTAAAGATTTATTTATGTATACAAGCTGGGGTGTAGGCCAGACATGGGGGGTGGGTGAGAGGATTCACCAGAGACAGAGTGGGGAGCAGAAAAAGGTGCATTGAATGAAATTTACTTCTGGGAGGAGCAGCGGGCAGGCAAGACAGGAGAGGTATGCTGCACCATGTGGATCAGCTCCCTGGCTGGGAATTGAACTCGTGTTGCAGTAGCTCTTGATAGCTTCATAGTGCTAGGACTTAACCCATTGTGCCACCAGGGAGACCCACCTATGTATTATCAATCACATTGATTTTGTTTCACCTCTGATAGCTGAGACCATGGTGGCTCCATCTTTTTCATAAAGAAGCAGAGGTTAGGCAAGTGTCCTGCTCAAGGACTCAGCTTCTAGTCTTTTTTTGACTACCAATTGATGTTATTTATTTATTGTTTTTTTCTACTATCTTTTAGTTGGAAGTGTTATGTTATTACCTATTCTTTTAGTGTTTATCCTAGAAAATGCAAAATGACTGATTGGATTTTTCAGTGTCTAATAGTAACGGATAATTTTACTGTCATCCTGGTGAATATAAAGAGCTTGAAACACTTGACTCCATTTACATCATTCCCAATGTACACATTATTATTATTATTTTATGAGTCAATATTTATTGAGATTTACTCACATGTTTGCAACTTTCTTTGCTCTTTATTTTTTTATTTTTTGTATTTTTTTCCAACTTTCCCAGAGATCTCTCCCTTTTCTCTGAAAAACAACCTTATACATTTCTTTGCATGTAGTTGCCTACTGGGAACTCTTTCAGTTTTTATTCTGGAATGTCTTTATTTTTGCTGGTTATAGGTTCTAGACTGGCAGTTTCTGATTTCCATTGTTACTGTTGAGATGCCATCTGTCAGTCTACTGTTATTCCCTTAAAGGCAAGTTGTTCTTGTTACAGATATACCTCCATGAAAGGGAGGCAGCATTTTCCTCATCCCTGCTTATGTGCAGCCATATTGGATTACAGATCCCATTATGCCATGAACTGGACTTCCCCAGTAGAGTAACTACTGGGAACTAGGGGCAGAGCTGAGTGGCCTGGTGGACCTATATAGCAGGGAAGGTAGGCAGGCACTCACTCTTGCTTCTCCAGCTTTAATTTGCACCCAGGGACTTGGAGGAGAGACATGTAGGGAGACATGTAAAATAGAGACAAGATGAGATACTTGGAAGAGACACATGGGCAAGAGACAGTTGAGGCTGTTCCTGGTCCTTGGCAGAGACAATAGCAGTTATTGTCTTGACTTCATGTTGGATTATGTGTTACAACATACTTTGAATTTTCTTTCTCTCCTTTGGTTCCAGCTCTCTACAACCTGCCTAACCCTTTTCTTGTGGTTTCCTACCAGAAGTTACCTTAGACTTGTGGTAAGCTTTTGGGCCTAAGCAGCCCTGTCTAAGGCTGGCCTTGTTTTGCTGGGCATTTGCCCACAAAGGGATGAGTAATTTTGGGAGTTTTATTGGGAGACTATTATTAAGAATATTTTTTCTTCTCTCTTTTTGTACACCAGTTCTATTAAAGTCATGCTAAGAATTTGCTTCCTTTGCCATTGTGTGGTGGCTGAACCCCTTTCATAGTACACACACCTTAATAGTTTGGGGTCCCTGGGTACCTCTAGGCTATGCACTAACACTTTGACTGCATTACAATTTTTCTTTGAAAAAAATCTTTTTTCCTTTTATCCAGTTTCAGTATGATCTGCATTGGTATGGATTCCTCTTATTTATTCTACTATTTATGCTATTGGGGATTTATGGGACTCCTAAATCTGAAGATTTACATTTTTCATCAGTTTGGGGAAATTGTAAGCCCAATCTCTACAGATATTGGTGTTCATTTTTTCTCTCTTCTCTTCTAGATGCCAGAATTTAGAATTTCTTAGTCTTCTCTGTCTTTTATGCTGTTTTCTGTGTTTTCCAGCTTTCTGCTGCTTTTTTGGTGCTTTATGGAAAATGTCCTGTGACCTATTTTCTGTTCACTGACTGTCTTTTCAACTGTCCAATATCTTGTTAAATTCCCATTAAATTCTTTTTTTAATGGATTTTTCAGTTCGAGCATTCCAATTTGGTTGTTTTTCAAATCTGCTAAGTTATTTTTTTATAGCTGTCTGTTTCCTGATGAAATTTTTAAAACTTACTTCTTGGAAATGGTAAGCATAGTCTTTCTGTGTCTGATAATGCCTGTGACTATTTTATTACTTATCACTTCTGGCTCTTGCTCTTGGTATCTTTTCATGTTTTGATGTGTGATGGACTTTATGTTCAAAAAAGTATTTGTTGGAATAATTTGAATTTTAGGATGCTATTCTCTTCCTCTAAAGAGGAACACTTACGATTTTGTGTGCCCTACTGCAAGCTCATAGCCTGTGACTTTATGGGATATTTAGATTTTAAGAAGTGAAATTGCAGTGTGGACATAAGCAGGTATATTTTGTTTCACATTACTCTCAAGGTGTAGCACTTTGGGGTCTTAATTCCCTGTGTGAGTGGGCTCTGAACCCTGATTTTGTCCTCTTATCTCTAAAAGGCTATTAAAAACACTTGTCAGCTATCTCTCCAAGATCAGGAAATATTCACAGACAAAACTTTTTTTGTCTGGATTTATGTGTGCTGCACTTCCTCACTATTGAGTCTTGATATTATCTTTATGTTTTAAAGAGGATTTCTAGTAACATATGTTATAAAGCTTCATGTATTTTGCTCCCAGAGTGTGGTTTGACTTGGTTAAATTAGTCTTTCATCTTCCAAAGTAAAAATCCCCTTGTGCTTTCCTTCATTCTATTTTCTTAATTATTATTTCTTTCACTAGCACTCTTAACAACTCTATGCAATGTAACATCATTTCAAGACTTGCAAATTTACTTTAAGATGAAATTATGGCATATATTTATTATACATACATTATAATATTTTCTTATATTTTAACCATGTATTTATTAAAAATTCAATACGAGATTGACCAAAATAGTCTATGATGTGACTGGTGAGGACAGATGTTAGTGTGGCATAGGGTTGGGTATTTGAGTCAGGACTAATTTCACAAGTTGCCATTCCTTAATGAATATTTCTTCCCTACGCAATCTCATAACTATAAGAATTCAGCTAGTAAATGCATCGGATATCAAGAATCTTGTGTTACATGATTCCAAGGCCCTTTTCTAGTATATTTTCTTTTTTTTTAATAGTCAAGTGTAGGAGGATATTCTCTTTATCTTTGGTGTGTTACAACATTTCATGGGGATATTTCTGGGTTTTAGTTTTTTTTGCTCATTCTACTCTTCACATACCTCTTCCATCCTGCAGTCAGGTATCTTCAGTGCTAGGATGTTTGCCTTTTTTCCTTTTACTTTATCTGACAATATGGTCCAACTTCCAGGGACTTAAAAATCTCTGGCCAGCTAATGGCTTCCTTTCTTTCCCTCTTAGTGTGATTACAATCTTCTGTAATTCCTTACTGTTATTTTTACAGGTTTTAAAGGAAGGGAAGGTAAATGTATTTGGAAATAGACTGTTATGTAGAACCAGGAACTTCATTATCATTTATATTAGATACTATCTACTTAATTGAATGAAAATCTATTATCTATCTATTTATTAATCAACCTATCAATCCATCATCTGTCTCCCTACACCAGCCCTCTATTAATATTCAGTTTGTTTATGATATCCCCAAATTATTTTAAAAATGCTGTCCATCCATCACTGGATGCACATAAAAAATTGCTACAAACAATATTATTTTAACTAAACTAAATTTACATTCTATATTGCATAAATATTCCATTGTTTCTGAATATAATGACCATTTTGGGACAAGTTAGGAGGGACTGGCTCTTTTGAGGAGCAAAGAAGAAGATTCAATGGACAGGGCTTTTGATACTTAATCTAGAGAGACATGAATACTCAGAAATTGGCCTCCATTTTTCAGTACAATGCAAACTAAGTCTGACGGAGAAAACTGTGCACCTGCTGATACTGAGGTACCTACATGCTAAAGGCAATTCTTTCCCGCCAGCATTAATTTTAGGCAGTCATCCTCAGGAGCAATGAAATAGTAGCAAAGAAAGGTAATCTCTACTCTGGGAATTTGAAAGCAAAGGTCAGTAAAGGGGATTTTGGCTTCTTATAAGAAAGAGATACATTTTAATACATTATGGATGGATAAAATAAATACTTTGATTATGATCTCTCAATCAATTATGCTAAACATTAGTTCAGTTTTCAATTTTTCATCATTTATTGTACAGCTGAACTATATACCTAAAAGTATATTATTTTAACAATTAGGTCATGTTGGTGCTAATGACTAAGCTGCTGAAATCTTTATTAATTGAGTGACATTAAGGGCTCAGATATTCTATAAATAACACCAGGGCCTGTGGAAGGGCTTCTCACTGGGATTAGGAACATTAATCCTCCAGAAAGTGCCAGTTTCTTTAAATGCTCCACTGCTTCAAATTAATCAGGAGGGTGGGTGTAATGAATTTCAAGTTGTAGCTGTGTTTTTTCTCTCAGGAAGAGCTCTAGATGTTGTGTTCCAGGACAAGGAATGACCAAGATTTATTCCTTTGTGTCATAGATAGTCAAAGCTAAAATGTGGTATATAATAAAGCTTTTGTTAAAGATAAAAATCACTACAACTCTAAATTAATAACTAAAATTATTGCAAATAAGCACAAGTATAGCTTTAACTTTTTTCTCCAACTCTATTGGTAGCTCATGGTTGTTTTGAGAAATAGTAGGTAATTCTGCTTATCTGTTAAGAGATAATTTTTTGACCCTAGTATCTTATCTTGAACTAGTGCTAGATTTCCCAGAGAGCTTTCAACTGTGAGCTGACTAGTGAGTGGACGATCTTAAAACTGCTCTGATCCAGGAAGTATGAACTGGAGTTAAAGAGTTGACCTGGGAATCAAAAGCTCCAGGAATAACCTTGATTTAGTCACATTGCACCCTATCTGTAAAATGGGGTTGATAATGCTGACTCTGCCTAGTTATAAGATTGTGAAGAACAAATAAGGTTACATATACAAAGATAATGTGTGAAAGAAATGATAATATTTTTATATGAGCTTGGAGACTTCTGGGATCCCACTTTGACACAAATAAGGGAAATACCTTTTTTGTGAGTGTGTTTTTTCTTCTCCTGATGGATGATGGGATCTGTTAGTTGACTCAAGTGGCCAAAATTTACTTTCTCACAGTTTTGGAGGCTTAAAGTCCAAGGTTAAGTTTCCAGCAAATTCAGTTTTTGACAGCCTTCTTCCTGTTTTGTAGAGGACCAACTTCTCATTATGTGCTCATATGATCTTTATGTTCTTTGCTATCTTATAAGGACCCTAATACCATCAGATCAGGACCCTACCCTTAGGACCTCATTTAACCTAAATTACTTTCTTACTTCAAATACATTAGGGGGCCTCACTGGTGGCACAGTGATTGAGCACTGCGCTGTGGAGCTGTCGGCAGCGCTCCATGCAAATTCGATGCGAGTTCGACGCCCAGGCGGGGAGAATCCCATATGGTGTGGCAGACCTCTCCTGCCTCACCCGCTGCTCCCCTCAGCAGTGTATTTCTGATCTGCCTGTTCTGCTCCCCACTCTGTCTCTGGTGAACCCTCTCGCCACCCCACGCCTCTGGCCTGAGCCCCAGCTTGTGTGTATAAATAAATAAATCTAAAAAAAAAAACAACAACAAAATGCATTGGGGTTATGGTTGAGACATATGGATTTTATTATTGATGGGGAGGTCATAATATTGGGGAAGATTACATTGACTGAGAACCCATAGAGTGCTCTGTTGTAGAGTCATGAATATCAGTGCCTAAGATAAGACATCCACAAAAATAAGAGGATTTGCTTTCCAGAGAGTCTCTCAATTAGATTTTTCCTTGAAGACTTTCATTCTTGGCTAGTACTTGAGAAAAGAATAAAATATTTAAATTTTGGAATGCTACTGCCAAATATTTTGATACTGCTTTGGATGTTGTCAAAACCTTTTGAAAATATTGCACTCAGGGCTTCTGTGCTAGAGTTATAGCACTTTTTTAATTGATTGTCTCATTGTAAATGTCTTAAAATAATATCAGTTACCTACATTGTTTGTAGCAACTATGTTCTAAAAATAGGAAGGAAAATGATGCAAATTTAATTTTAAACAAAATTGGGTAATTATTTTATATCATCCATATAAAATAATGGAGAAAAGTTTATTATTTAACACTAAAGAGTAAAGGAAGAAACACTAAACAACACTTTTTGGGAGGAGACATCCTTTGGCTCAGTTAGCACCACTTGATATTTATGTACATACTTTGCATATTATAGGATCTGGGGGTGGGCCAGCACTGTGATGACCTGGTAGTGGATCTGTGTCTTGTCCTAGGGAGAGAACACACAAGCAGGGAGTTCACCCAAAGACGGTGGAATCCCTCCAGGGAGTAAAAGACAGTGGTTCCAAGAGCACCTGGATTCATTCATTAAGAGGTGCCACTTCAGAGAAGTCTGCCAATAGGAACCAAGGTACTAAGGTCTGATTTAAGAGGTTAAGGAGTCTTAAGGAGGGGGTCCTTGTCATTGGAAGGAGGATAATGCTGGATGAGCTTGTGTACTAACCAGGTGAGCAAGATGAGGAATTGGACAGAGAGAAGAAGTTGGAAACTCAAGTGACCAGAACTGGGGGCAAAGGTCAAATTGGAATCAGTGTATCTTGCTTCTGAGCTTGGGAAGGTGAGAGTTCTAATTAAATTCATTTTGAAGAGGTAAAGAATGATTTAGGCTTATTTAAAGCTAGTTTTCCAGTTGCTCTTTGGCTAATTTTTACTTTTCTACTCCCTTATGGATTAAGAAGATTGATGTATGAACACCTCAAATGAAGGAACTATATTTTCTTGGAGAGATTTCTCAACAACCTCTAAATAATTTAATAACTTTTTGTAACTTTATTTTTTTATATATTTATTTATTTATGCATAGACGCTGGGATGCAGGCCAGAGGTGTGAGGTGGTGAGAGGATTCACCAGAGACAGAGTGGGGAGCAGAACAGGCAGACCAGCTAAAATACACCATTAAGGGGAGCAGTGGGCGAGGCAGGAGAGGTCTGCTGTGCCATGTGGGAATCTCCTTGACCAGGTATCAAACTCGTGCTGCAGTGGCTCTGGATAGCTTCATAGTGCTCTGCTTAACCCATTGTGCCACAGGTAGGTCCCTCTTTTTATAACTTTAGGTGAAGACCAGGTACAAATGATTTATGCATCGTCACAAAGCATTTCGAAGAGTAGAGTCAAAATTAGAAGTAAATCCATTCCTCTTGGAAAATATTAGAAAATAATCATAGGGTATCAATTTCTGCTACGTGATGAGTTAGTTTTGTGAGCTTTCTTCTTTATGTTTCTGAAACAAAATGCTAAATGCAACTTTGATTTGGTTTTGGCTGAGGCTTCAAAGATTGAGAATAAAACAATATTTGCTGAACATCCCCATTTCCAAAGTGAGGTGCTAAACCACCTGTGTGTGACACACCAAGAACATGGTCATGTAGGTATGAAGCCACTGAGTAGAACATGCTGGAATGCTGGGACTGAGGTCTCCACTCCCCTCTTCCTGGAGGAGGATGGCTGAGTGCTCCCTGTTCACCTCAAGCCTGTGGGAGGAAGAGCTTGATAGGGAGAATTTGGTACCCAACGAACAGGTGTCTTCCTTAGGTCCAAGAGCTCTGATGGTGAGGAGGTGTTGGACTGTGTTGGGGGAAAACTGTACTTACACCAATGGCAGGTGATGTTTCCTGTGAAAACCATGCAGAAGAGGGAAACATTAGAGCAAGTCTTCAAAGGAGTGGTCTCCGTGATGCAAAGTTACATAGCAGTCAACAGCTCCCCAGGCAGTTCCTGGTCATGCCTCATGATGTATACTCATTGTCCCAGGGGATTAAGCATCCTGCTCTTGTTTAACTTGAGAGGAGCCTTTGCAGAGTGGTATCTTTCCTTCTTTAAGTTTAGGTAATTGATTGATTGGGCCAAATGGACTTTGTACTGGAAAGGTCGAGCTGCATAGCCAGAATGGTGGCTTAAGCAGCCTTAGTTTAAGCCTCTCAGATCCACACTAGCTCTGCTATTTTAGATAATATTTGAATTTCTCTGTGCCTCGGATTCCTATAATTAATATAGATATGACAGTAATCCTACTTCAGCGATCTCTTTTGAGCATTACATGTAATAATCTAAGAGGACGGTAGGGTAAGTGAGTTACTCAGGCTTTTTGCAACACTAGCTTCTGTGGCTATCACCTGTGGCCTTTATTGTGCTAGTTCAGGAGGCACTTGGGAGTGTGGGTGCAGGGCCTGAGTGCCTGATGATGGACACCTGAGTATGGGTGTGTGCACACCTGAGCCCAGAGGTCAGGGATAGAAAGGTGGCATCACTCAGAGACAGAGCAGGACTGCTACGAGAGGATGAGTGACTACAGAAGAGGCGTGGCCATAAGGCCATGCCAGAGAGAGCCCAGAAAAAGAGTCGCTGCCTGCCCTGTGCCTGCTTGCCCCTAGAAGGACATAAGCATGTGGCCTGACTTGTGAAGTACTCAATATAGAATAAACATAGCTTATGTCTTGTAAACTGTGGCTATATTTAATTTCACTCTCATAAAAAGCCCACAATTTGAACAAATACTGTTGATTTGAGTTGAATTTTAGCAAAAAGTCACATATTACTTTTGATAATTAGGTTGGGAGGTGGTTGGGACTATACTCTTAATTGACTGCTAAAGAGGGGGAAATAACCAGTCTCTAGCCAGAACCTCAGAATTAGATCATGACAAAATTTCAAAATTTATGTACTGCATGCAGTCAAATGTTGTTATAGGAACTGAGACTGAGGTTTCTTCCAGGCTGGAATCTGTTATGTGTGCATTGTAAATACTAAATGCAGTGAATGTACTCTACTAGGCCAAAGCCTGAGCAATTTAGCATTATGAGAAATTTCTGTCTCACTGTTCTTAATGTTTGCTTAGCTCAGCACACTTGGGAAATGTTTCAGAAAATCTTACGAATAAATTCTGGATTGCCTAGAACTTGTATTATGTCTATTTTTTACATTTTTCTCTTACAATCATTGTGTTTGAGTGAACCACAGAGTGGCCCCAAAATATTGAGCTTCTAAGTTGCTCAAGTCAGGTCCTCTCTCTACTGCTCTGCGAGAATATTGTCACCCAAAGGGAACACTGAGGAAGGAGAGAGACTCTTACATGTGTTTTGCTTTTGTTTATCCTTTACTTTGTTTGTTGGGAAAAGAGGACAAAAGAAGGTGGAGATGGGAAGTAATAAGTTTAACACAGGGTATAGACTTATAGTATAAAGTATTTACTATTTACAGCAGAAAACCCATCTTTTGTCTATTATTTAAAAATAGATATCTGAATGTGTCTCCAACATTCCTATAATGAATAACAATTACATTAGTATTCCACAGAAAATCCTGATTATTAGATTTTTATAGTGAAGAATTATTTCGAATGACCTTAACGTTGCTTTTTAAAACCATCTGCAATCTCGAAACATTTTTGTATTACTAGCATAAAATTATTTTTAGTTCAATTGGCCACAGTTGGGAATAAACCTAGATTTTGTTTTGAATATACATACTATATAAACACCTAAAATATATAGCTAATGTTAAGAGATGGTCTGTGGTTTTTCACATAAATGGTAGTAAGAAGGAAATTCAAATGTTAAAAGACCTATCTTATAAGATTCCTTTCACCAGTTAAGTCAAGCTTATTCATATAAGAAGTCTTTCACTGTAAAACTTAACACTTTGTGGTCCGCTCACATATTAGTACGTGTTTTTGTTACCAGTATCAGGTGGCCGCTCAAGTATTAATACGTGTTCATCTAGTCTCCAGTTTTTCACGCCCGGGTGGATTTACTTGGAACTATTAGAAGCTATTTCTTTGATCGTACTCAGTCTAGAAGCTTTACACTTGTTTTGGTGAAAGTGTAAGGTGTTTTATGAGAGAAATTACAGTTTTCTTAATATCAAGTAGTTCAGGAGTTGTGTGTGTTTTATTGAATGCTTACACCATTCATGCGGTGGCACAGAAAATGGCTGGCCCCAAGGGCTGGTAAATTTAAAGGGCACCGGTACACAAAGTGTTAAGATCACTAAGTAAACACTGTTTGAGTATATAAATAATTCAGATAAAAGCTATACATTTATATACTTACCTAACAAATGAAAATTTAAAATGAGCTACAGAAGTTGTTGTAATAACATATAGCCTGAATATTTATAGAGAACATTTTATTCATAAGTTTTGACACATTCAAAGAATCATGGAATATAAAAAGAATACTGAGGGACTTGTAGTTATTACCAACAATGTGACCTGAGACTGATCAGCCTTTCTGGGGTTCAAGCTTGTCATCTGAAAAGAGGGAGCTATTAAATAATCTCTAGGATTTCTTTTATTGCAAATTGCCATGGTTTCTTTTGTACAAGTTGCTTTTAATTTAGGAAAAAAATAGGTAACTTATATCAACCATGAATTTCATTGTATAACAGAAAATCATGAACTTTGTCTTGACTTTTTTAAAAATAGTTTTATTGAATTTTAATGATCTACAATACACTACATAAAGTGTGAAACTAGAAAAATTTTAACATCTGTATGTATTTGTGAAATAATCACTGCAAGTTGTCTAAGACCTTTTGTATAATCCTGTCCTTTCTCCCTTTTCTGTCCCTCTGCCCCATACCCAGGCAACCATTAATCTACTTTCTATTGCTATAGTTTAGTTAGCACTTTAGAGAATTTTATATATGAAGTCATACAATGTGTGCCTCATTTTGAGGGGTCTGGCTTTTATCATTCACCATGATTATTTTGAGATTTATTTCTAATATTGCATGTATCAACAGCTTAATCCTTTATACTGCAAAATTTTATTCCATTATAAGAAAGTCACAGTTATCTACTCACCTGTTTATCCATTTATATGTATGCACACACACATATATATATCCATTTTCAAGTTCCTTTTGTCATTCCAGCAGCTTTTTTTGTGATGATATTTATATAGTTGCAACTGATTGTATAGCAATATTTTATTTAAGAAGGTACAATATATATGTAATATATATACATGTTTTATATATATATATAAAATTATGATTACTTTTATAAATTTGATTCTGGAAGCTATAAAAATTTAGACAGAGAACTCTTTTTTTCCCCCAAGAATGTGAAATCACCATATAGTTAAAAATCAGTAATTACAAATAAATGAAATGAATTGCTTCAAAGACATGGAAGAATATAACCTTAAAATATATAGATATTTATTATATAATCCTATTGTATTATATCTTTTTATTAAGATGTTGTTTGTAATTATATTTGCTGAATATCTACTCTAGATATAGTTAAAGAAAAAGCTCTGTAAATTCAGTCCATGAGGGAAAATGAATGAAAAATCATTGTATCATTAGAGAAATGTCTCATCTGAATTCACCCAATGTGGCTATTAAGCTAGAGAACACAAAGGACAACAAGAACAGAGAGGAGCCTGCTTTATGCTATGGGAATTAGGGAGAAATAGAAATTAGCTAGACAATGGTCTTAAGGGAGAAATAGAAATTAGCTAGACAATGGTCTCAGGTGAGCATTTCAAAAACAGCAAAGATGTATATGCAGATATCTGAGAAAATGGGGAAAGCTAAGAAATTTCTAATATCAGTTTTGCTGGAGCAAAGGATAAATATGGGGCCATAAGTGAGATATGGCCAGGAAGTAAATATGACGCCAGATCATGAAGAACTTTGTAATTTATGCCAAGGAGCTTGGCCTTTATTCCGTAGGCAATAGGAATCTGCTTGCAGTGTAGTTCCTATAGGTACATTACAAAGGAAAAACTCAAACCCTGCTTCTTATATAATGGCAAGACAAGCTTAAAAATAAAAAGGCTCCACCCTCCTCTGAAGAGTGCCAGCAAAACACGTCACAACTGACTTCAATTTTTTTGAGTTCCTTAAATTTTGTTCCTTTGTACGATACTTTTATCTTGTTTTCAAAGATCCAAGATATAGAATTGTTTACTTGTTTCTAGCAGCTATTTTTTCCCCTTCACAGATTGTCCCTGTCTTTGAATGTGCCTTTCGAAATGGTGTTTTTCAATTTGATTCTCAGGAGTAAGGCCCCAAGCATGAAAACATGAAATTTTTTCTTAGAAGCAAGTGAGCTTTCCTTCTTGCTTGATATACACAGACAGTTTCAGGATGTATCAATGCCATGAGGTATTTGCAGTCAAAAGTTTTTTTGATCTTTGGCAATCTCTAGAGGAAAGTGAAGATTAAAATCACATGTCATTCCCAGCATCAGGTTGGAGGAAGGATTTGTAACAATGATGAATGTTTTAGTCTTAAATGTAAGAGAAACATACAACTTTGGCTATATCTGTGCACTCAGACAGTATTGACTGAAGCATCATGGACCTCAAGTTGGGGCTGGGAGGTAATGCAGAAGGGAAGGGGTGGCGAATACTCCACATTTTTTAAAACCCATGAAACTTTTACAAGTTACTTTCTATAACTATAGAGATATTTCTTGAGGGTTTTGTTGTTGGTTTTGGTACAAAGACAAGGAGACTAATGAAGTTATAAGGAAGGTAGAGGGCTAAGGACTTTGGCTTTTTTTCACTAGTGAAGTTGTGTTCTTAGCGGAGTGTGAAAGTTACACTGCTCATCAAATTCACTCACTGGCTATTCATTTCCTCAAAAAGTTTGGGTGGCTAGCAATCTTATCCCACTCTGTGACTTGACGAAAAAGGGAATAAGCAGAAGAGGTGAATCAAAGTGTTTAAAGGGTGATTTGTGCTTCAAACAGGTGTAGAATGGAGTAGGTCTGTTACAAGGCAACCCTAAAAGGAAATGGGATGGCCTGGGTGTGAGTCCTCACCTGTGCACTTAAAAAACTCAGAGCAAGGCCCAAAGGCACGCACACAAAAAAAGTTAATAAAAGGTTTACTTACAAGGGAAATGAAAAGGGAATACACACACACACACTCACACACACACACACACACACACCACACACACACACACACACACACAGAGAGAGAGAAAGAGAGAGAGAGAGAGAGAGCGTGCACACAAGAGAGAGCATGTGAGAGAGATATCAATTGGTCAATTGGTCAATATGTCCTATTGGTAACACTTTTTAAGCTGAGACGCTGAGACCCTGGGTACATGCAGCAGGCAGGCAAAGCCAAGAAACCTGCTTTGGTTTTATGACAAGCATGGCCTCTTAACTCCATCCTTAATTCCCAGGAATCCCCCTTCCAAAAAGACAAGAGTCATGGCAGATCCAAGGCATGATGGGAGTTGTAATCCTCAATACCTGGAATCTCTTTGGCATGGAGGTGGGGTGGAGTCCATAAAACATTAGGGGGTTGGGTTCATTCAGGACATCCTATTCTCCCAACAAGTCCACATGATGAATGACTGAATCAGCTCAGGAGAGGAAATGTACATTTTGTGAAGTAGACAATGCTTTTTGATTTTTTCTCCCTTTTGATTATTTTTTACTTTAAACATAAAGCTTTTTTCAAAAAAAGTTTCTAATACATATAAACATAACATAATAGCAATATTGACCAAGCCATTTTGTTTGAATTGAAATCTGCCTTAGAATTCTATTTTTTTTATGATGTATTTATTTATGCATACAAGAGCTGGGGTGTAGGCCAGAGGTGTGTGTGTGTGGGGGGGGGAATGAGAGGACTCACCAGAGACAGAGTGCGGGGCAGAACAGGCAGACTGACTGAAATACACTGCTGAGGGGAGCAGCGGGTGAGGCAGGAGAGGTCTGCTGCACCATGTGGGAAGCTCCCCGGCTGGGGATTGAACTCCTGCTGCAGTGGCTGCAGATAGCTTCATAGTGCTGAGACTTAACCCATTGTGCCACCAGGGAGGCCCTGCCTTAGAATTTTAGAAGGAAAATGATGTACTTTGGTGTCCTGGCAAAATAGTGGGAAGCACGATGTGAAGCTTCTGAAGTAGTAAGGATCATGTGTAAAGTCATCCTTTTTATCTCAGAGATTCTTCCCCTGAGCAATTTGCTCAAAACTGGGAAGGTTTTAGTATTAGTATGGTAGGTTATTTCTTTGGAAAGTCCTCTTAGATCTTACATAACTTGCAAGACTGTTTTGACAAGGTTCATGAAAATGGTGTCAGGAAAAGGGAATTACTTGCTCAGTAATTCTGACACTACTAGTGTTAAGTGGTTCACACACTGTTTGGTGATTTGCATACATATGGGGCCTCCTTGACTCAGAACTATGTTTCTTTGTGCTTCATCCTATTTTACCACTATAAGAAAATGAGTCAGAATTGCAGATCAAGTTGTCCTGTAAAAGCCAGTGGTTTTAATTAGTTTTGAGAGAGGTTAACCTAGATACAGAATTGGAATTGAACCTGGAAGGATATTGCTCTGCTTAACTGTTTTAATTCTGACCCAGTATTGCTTTTACATTGCCATAGAAATTTTGAGCCAAAATTGCTTAGAAATCTTATTCAGGTGGACTAGGACTTCTATCTCCTTATTTTGAATTAGCTTTACCTATTGTATTGTGCTTACTTTCTTTACAAAATGTAAACCATAGTGACTATCAGTTAAGTTTAAGGAACTTACAAAGTAGATGGCCATGGGAAAAGAAACTTACTCCTTCCAGTTTAGAAGATGTCTGTTTTTCTAGAAGCTGCAATCAATTCTTGTGTTATTACCTGTATGTAGAGAGTGAGCCACTGGACACCTCTCAGTCTCTGATTGTCGACTGGAGCACCTTGAAGACTTTTAGGAATGCGTCTTCATATTTCAAATGTACAGATAAAGAATCATACCAATTTTAACTTTTCTGAGCCTCAAACTCTTCTCTGTAAAAATGGAGTATTAAAAATTGCCCTTTTCTCTTTTAAGAGTCTGAGCTCCTTATTCTTCCACCTCTCCATGATGCTCTTCATCTTTGCTTCCTTGAAAACACAGCTCAAGTCCCTATTCTTCAAAATTTACACTTCCCTTAGCTTCTTCTATATTTCTAATCAGTACTTTTGACAACTACTTTACTACATGTTTTTTCTTTTTTTTACACTGTGGTTATTTATTGTTATGTGACATTTTGATGCCTTATTTGAGTGCTAGATTGTATATTTTTAAAGAGTGGAAACCATGACTTCACCAATTTTGTTTCAAAAGAATGTATCTTAGAGTGCTAAGTACAAATTTTATGTTAGTAGATAATTTTAGTTTTGATTTTATATTCCCTTGGGATTATTTTGATACAAAAACACTCTTACAAAAGCTCTGCAAATGGAGGTGTACATTATTACTTTTAAAGTGCAGCACTTTATGTTTGTACCAGGATTTCTTTCATTTCTTAGTTTGCAAGTATATATTATAATATATATAACATTAACAACTATACTATTAATTTACCTTGTGTTTTACATAACTTTAGCATTATAAAATAGCTTTATCATTTTGGTGACATTGCCCCAGCTCAAAAATTTAAAACAACTTGAATCTGTGCTCCAATATGATGATTTTGATACTTAAATACAAATTCTGGGGGCAATAAAATGTCAACTCCTAAACAAGCAAGAAAGAAGTAAGTGCATTTTTAATTGAAGAGACTCTAGAAAACAAGTCGTTTCAAAAGAGATCAAAATAAAGGTATACTTTGTTCTATACCTACTAGATAAAATAATAGGTATTGTAGTTAACACAAAGGTAGCTAACATACATCAGGACATAGAATCAGCTGAAATTGTATGAGATGATGGACCCTCATTTTTTGTGTGGGCTTTAACTCCAATATTATATTTAGGTATCTAAAGAGCTCTCTCTCTCTCTCTTTTTTTTTGTTCATCACACCTCAATCAGCATAATGTCACAGTGTACTGTATTTTCCTTTTCTATTGCTGCCATAACAAACTCACCACAAACTGAGTACTTAAAACAATACAACTTATTATATCATTTTGGAGGCTAGAAGTCCTAAACATCAAGGTGTTGGCCATCTACATTCATTTCGGAAGGTTTAGGGGAAATATACTTCCTTATTTTTTCCAACTTCTCTAGGACATGTACATTCTTCAGCTCATGGCCTCTTCCAAGGCAACAAGATAGCATCTTCAAATCTCTTTCCATCCTCTTTCTGACTTCTGATTACATCATCATATCTCCTTTAGTCTCTGATCATCTTCCTCCCTCTTATTATGACCTTGTGATTGCATTGAATCCTGGTTAATCCTGGCTAATCCCTCATCTTGATAGCCCTAAATTAATCATACCTTCAAAGTCTCTATTCACAGGTTTTGGGGAGAAGTGTGTGGATATATTTATAGGACCACTAATTTGCCTACCAAAACCACTATTTTGCTGCAGGGATTGTCAAGATGATAAGATCCCTATGGGCCATATTGTGGTCCACAGAGTTAGACCATTTTTTTTGTTCAGAGTTGATATAGCTTTGAGGAATGCTGATGGCCCTCCAAGTAAAAGCAAACTTCTTTCATTATCCTTCATTGGTTTGGAGAAAAAACTTTTTTTTTTGGCTTGGTCAATAGCTGCAAGCCAGATAACAGAATGGGCTTAATTTTCTTCAATATAAATATTGTATTTGGACAACAGCTGAGATGGAGTACCCACCTGATTAAGTTTGTGATAATCCATGCTCATTCTCCAGAACTCATTCACCTTCTATCCTGTCCAAATAGACTAACTTAAATGAGGAGGCCCCCTTTCCCATGCCGAGATCTGACTTTAGTTATGGGGCTGGTGGTTTTAGGGGTTGTTAGGATAATAGGCATCCTCTTTGAGGAATGGATGAGCCTAAGGATAATGGGTACCTGCCTGGCAGCCGTTCTAAGGAAGGTTACTCTCTCCAGACATAAGAGAGTGAACGTTTTCCACTGCCCAAAGAAATTCAGTGTGACTTGAGTTTTCAAAAAATTCAATTAAATCCGGACACTCCCCCAAAACATGGCAGCAAACAGATGTTAGGATCAGGCTCTCCCACAAAAAATCTATTTATGGAGAGAAAAATCCCTAATTTTGAGAGCTGATCTGAGGAGAACTGGATGCCCTACGCAATACAGTCATCCCCAGGGGTGCTTTAGACTTAATGATAAACCAAAAAGTCAGAGTAAAGAGAAGAGAAAAGACATCGGACCCCACACAGAGGAACAACAGCAAGGAGAGGTGGGCAAACCAGCTTTCTGGAGTGCCACTGAATACAAGGTTAGAAACTGCGGTGGGGTCAGAGGGCTCTGGCCAACCAACTGGGAGCGCAACCCCCACTCCCCCACCCCATGAGCCCCCTCTCTTCCCTGCGTGGCAGCTCTGAAGTGCAGGAAAGCTCAAGGGTCACTGCGTTCTATCCCCCACCTGGGGCTAGGTAACATCTTAACAGGGAGGACAAACTGCCAACACCCTGTGGGGTTCCAATCCCCCATTGGTTGCTAGGTGACATATTGGCCTGAGGAACCGGCTAGGCAGGAAAAACTCCTGCTGAGACCACCTCAAACAATCTCCTCCCTAGTCTGTAACCTGATACCAGTACCTGCTGCTAGGGAAATCTACTCTTCTCCAACCTGACTAAAGGTAACTTGACCTGGGGAGTTGGCTACTAAGAAGAACCACTGATTGACAGGTCCCACAAACGTTCCCATACCTGTTGCTGGGATACAGGCTCCTGCTGGAACTGTCTCCAACCACACCCTCCTCCACAAAGTGTCTGCATCTTGGCAGGAGGACAGCAGAAAGGAAACTCCAGCTGGTGGAGACCATGGCCCAGCACCCTCCCCCCGTGGTCCCACACCCAACTTCTAGCCCCCAGGCAAACACTGAGGGAAAGGAGAAAAATAAAAATTGTGCAGGAGAGAGAAAGAACAGAAAGACTCCTAGCAACTATAAAATGACAGCAGCGACAGTAGGAAAACAGCAACATTTGACACTGGAAAGGGGGGCTGAACACTAGCAGGGTGCCTACCTGGAAACTCCAAAACCTAAAAGCAAAAGGACTACAAAACTCTCCCCAAGTTTACATCTACCCAATACCTTTTTTATTTTTTTCTTTAAATTTTTTTACTTATTTTTTTATTTTTTATTTTCTTTTACTACAAACCAACACCCCTTCTTCTACCCTAATTCCACTCGGAACTGGAAACACATTGGAGACACGCCACGAGAGACACAGAAATTCAACAGAGAAAAAAGAAAATCAGGAAGATACCCAGCCACAGCTAAGGCAACTCAGACACTAGGAAACAGCAAACACTTCTCAGCAAGTAGAACCAAGAATCATGCCCGCTGGCACCAACAGCACAGGAATACTATGATCAGAGCAAAGCAGAAGGCCAAAATAACAGGAAGAAAAAAGTTACAAATGACCCTCAAAACAATACACCACAGAAAGAAAATCCCTCTTCAGAACCCAATAATATGGACATAGAAGATTACATCTGCCTAACAGATAAAGAATTCAGAATAGCCATAACAAAAAAAAATAATAGAATTAAATGAAAAGAACAAAGAACTGAGGAATATAAATGAAGAACTGAAAAACGAGAATGAATCCATAAAGAAGAAATTGAAGGAAATGGAGGATTTACAAACATTAGTAGAGAGCCATAAAAGTAGATTAAAACACATGGAGGGAAGAATAAACACTCTGGAAGATAAAGATACTGAAAGAACCAAGGCAGAAAAGGAAAAAGAAAAACGAAGGAAAAAGAATGAGGGAAAGCTTCTGACATCATGAAAAAAGGAAACATCAGAATCATAGGAATCCCAGAAGGCAAGGAGAGAGACAAAGGAACAGAGAAACTTCTCAAGGAGACAATTGAAGAGAACTTCCCAAACATGAAAAAGGAAACAAAAATCAACATACAGGAGTCAGAAGATCTCCAGATTATTACAACAAAAGAAAAAAAAACAGCAAGACATATGATAGTAAAACTATCAAGAATTCAAGACAAGGAAAATATATTGAAAATGATGAGGACAAAGAAACAAATAACCTACAAAGGTAAGCCAATCAGGCTGACATGAGATTTCTCCGAAGAAACACTACAGGCGAAAAGAGAATGGAGAGATATATGTGATATACTACATGCCAACAAATGTCAACCAAGAATATTCTACCCTGCACAGCTCTCCTTCCTCTATGAAGAAAGAATATGGACCTTCTCTGACAAACAGAAACTACAGAAATTCATCACTACCAAACCCCCACTCCAAAACATACTATTAGAAACCATGAAGACAAAACCAACAGAGGAAAGACCAGGAAATATGGAATAAGGTAAGGATTAGAATCACAAAAAGGTAAACAAAAAGACAAATATGGATGACACTATATCAATATTAACTCTAAATGTAAATGGACTAAAAACACCAATTAAAAGACACAGATTAGCAGGATGGATCAAAAAACAGAACCCAACCTTCTGCTGTCTACAAGAAACACATTTAATTGTGAAAGATAAACAGAGATTAATAGTTAAAGAATGGAAAACAATCCTACAAGCAAATGGACCACGAAAGAAGGCAGGAACGGCTATACTTATATCAGATAAAATAGACTTCAAACTCAAGACGGTTAAAAAAAGACAAAGCTGGTCACTCCGTTCATGATAAAGGGGACAATAAAACAGGAGTATATAACAATCATCAACATATACTCCCCAAATGAAGGAGCACAAAAATATATCAGACAATTATTATCATCCCTGAAAACAGACATTAAAGAAAATACATACATAGTAGGAGACTTCAACACCCTACTTTCTCTATTGGACAGATCAAGAAGACAAAAAGTAACCAAGGACATTAAAGCTCTAAATAAGGACCTAGACCACATGGAATTAACAAATATATATCCATCACTTCACCCCTGAAAAATTGAATACACATTTTTCTCAAGTGCACACAGAACATACTCCAGGATCAATCACATATTAGGCCACAAAACAAACCTCAACAGATACACTAAGATCAAAATCGTACCAACCTTTGTCTCAGATCATAAAGGAGTCAAACTGGAAATAAACCATAAAAAGAAAAAGAGAACCCCTCTTACCTCATGGAGACTGAAACCCACATTCCTGGAAAACCAATGCCTCAACGAAGAGATCAAAGAAGAAATTGAAAAATAATCTAGAACTGAACGACAACGAGGACACAACTTTGCAGAACGTCTGGGACACAGCAAAAGCAGTAATAAGAGGAAAATACAAGGAAAATACAAGGAAAATACAAGCTCACATCAAGAAACAAGAAACAACCCAAAGAAACAATTTAATCTCACATCTCAAAGAACTAGAAAATGAACAACAAAAAAACCCAAAAGCCAGTTTAAGAAAGGAAATAATAAAAATCAAAGCAGAAATAAACAAAATGGAAATAAAAAAACAATCCAGAAGATCAACAAAACCAAAAGCTGGTTCTTTGAAAAAATAAACAAAATAGACAAACCACTAGCCAGGCTTACAAAGAAAAAATGAGAGAAAACACAAACAAATAGGATCATAAATGAAAAAGGAGAAATCACAATGGACACAGCAAAAATAAAAAAATAATCAGAAATTACTATGAACAGCTATACGGAAACAAGTACAACAACCTAGAGGATATGGACAAATTCCTAAAACTATACAATCACCCAAAACTAGACAAAGAAGATATAGAACACCTAAACAGACCAATCACAAGCAGTGAATTTGAAACAATAATTAAAAACCTCCCCAAAAACAAAAGCCCAGGACCAGATGGTTTCACAAAATGAATTCTACCAAACATTCAAAAACGAAATAGTCCCTATATTACAGAAACTCTTTAAAAAAATAGAGAAGGAAGGAGTACTACCAAACACATTCTATGAAGCAAATATTACTCTAATACCAAAACCAGACAAAGACAACACAAAAAAAGAACACTACAGACCAATCTCCCTAATGAATACTGATGCAAAAATATTTAACAAAATCTTGGCCAATAGGATCCAACAATGTATCCAAAAGATAATACACCACGACCAAGTGTGATTTATTCCAGAGACACAAGGATAGTCCCACATCCAAAAATCAATCAGTGTAATCCAACACATCAACAAAAAGAAAAATAAAGACCATATGATCATATCAATAGATGCTGAGAAAGCATTTGACAAAGTACAACACCCATTTATGATAAAAGCCCTTGAAATCCTTGGGATAGAAGGGATATACCTCAACATAATAAAAGCCATATATGACAAACCCACAGCCAATATTATCCTCAATGGTGAGAAGCTGAAGGGCTTTCCCATAAGATCAGGAACAAGGCAAGGATGTCCACTCTCGCCATTACTTTTCAATATAATACTGGAAGTCCTAGCCAGAGCAATTAGACAAGAGAAAGACATTCAAGGGATTCAAATAGGAAAAGAAGAAATTAAACTGTCTCTATTTGCAGACGATATGATAATATATATACAAAACCCTAAAAACTCCATAGATAAACTATTCAAAATTATAGACCAGTTCAGTAAAGTAGCAGGATACAAAATCAACGTACAAAAGTCAGTAGCATTCCTCTATGCAAATACCCAATCTGAAGAAGGAGAAATTAAGAGATCCGTCCCCTTCAAAATCGAAACCAAAAAAATCAAATATCTGGGAATAAATCTAACAAAAGACATGAAGGACTTATACAATGAAAACTATAAAACACTGTTGAAAGAAATAGAAGACACAAAAAGATGGAAAGGCATCCCTTGCTCATGGATTGGAAGGATTAACATTATCAAAATGGCAATCCTACCAAAAGCAATTTACAGTTTCAATGCTATTCCAATAAAAGTCTCAATGACATGCTTCAAAGAAATAGATCAAATCCTGATGAAATTCATATGGAACCACAAAAAACCTCGCATAGCTAAAGCCCTCCTAACTAAAAAGAAAGAAAACAGAGGAATTTCACTCCCTGATTTCAAACTATACCACAAAGCCATAATAATTAAAACAGCATGGTACTGGAACAAAAAACAGACACAAAGACCAATGGAACCGAATAGAATACCCATAATTAAAGCCACATACCTATGAACAACTAATCTTTGACAAAGGAACAGAGAAAATGCAGTGGAACAAGGACAGTCTATTCCACAAATGGTGCTGGGAAAACTGGACAGCCACATGCAAAAAAATGAAGCTAGACTACTACCTCACACCCTGCACAAAAGTCAACTCAAAATGGATAAAAGACCTGGGCATAAGACCTGAAACCGAAAATTTATAGAAGAAAATATAGGCAAAACTCTACATGACATACATCTCAGCAAAATCTTTAAAGACACATCCCCCAAAGTGAAGGAAGTGAAGGACAAGATAAACAGATGGGATTACATCAAAATAAAAAGCTCTGTACAGCAAAAGAGACATAACCAAAACTAATAGACACCCTACCAAATGGGAAAAGATCTTTGCATACAATACAACTAATAAAGGACTGATAACAAAAATTTACAAGGCACTCACACAACTCAACAAAAACAAAGCCAATAATCCAGTCAAAAAATGGGCAGAAGAGCTAAAAAGTCACTTCTCCAAAGAAGAAAAGCAAATGGCCAACAGGTACATGAAAAAATGCTCAACATCACTTATAATCAAGGAAATGCAAATCAAAACCACAATAAGATTCCACCTCACACCTGTGAGGATGGCACACATTAAAAATACAGGCAACAACAAATGCTGGAAAGGATGTGGAGAAAATGGAACTCTTCTATACTGCTGTTGGGAATGCGAACTGGTCCAACCATTATGTAAAGCTGTATGGCTGTTCCTCAAAAATTGCTAAAAATGGAACTTCCATACGACCCAGCAATACCACTTTTGGGAATCTACCCAAAGGGCACAATAACTAATTCAAAAAGATACATGCACCCGTATGTTCATTGCGGCACTGTTCACAATAGCAAAGGTATGGAAGCAACCCAGATGTCCAAAAATAGATGATTGGATCCAGAATATGTGGTACATATACACAATGGAATACTATTCAGCATTCAAAGAAGGTAAACACATGCAATTTGCAGTGACATGGATGGAATTAGAGGGGATCATACTCAGTGAAATAAGCCAGAAAGAAAGAGAAAAATATCAAATGGTTTCACTTATAACAGGACTATTAGGAAACCGAATAGGAGAGAGACACTCAGCGGGGTTGGGGAGGAGGGGAGGATAAGGGCACAAAATAGAGTAGAAAAGAACACAAAGGACTACGGAGGTGGATCACGGGTAAATTGGTGGTGGGTTATCCAAGGGGAATACAAAACGTAAAAGACATAAATAACAATAAAAATATATACATAAAAAAATACAATTAAATCCAGTCCAAGATATTGCTATTCCTCCCAGATCTCCAGCATATCATGACTTTCAAGAGAGACTTTGAATAACTGTTAATCCTACAAATCACAATATTAAAATTTGTGTTCGATTTTCAGCAATATTAGTCTTGTGGCTAAAAGAAATGACATTCTTTAAGGGCTGCCATGGAAGGCTTTTAGTTTTTCGACATGAAAGTTTAAATGAAATGATAGTTAAAAAACCCAAGACTCCCATTTTTTTTTCTTTAGGCAAGTCAGTGCCCTCAAAAGAATCTAACCCCCACCACTGTCCTTGAGACTCTATGGTTAAATGAGAATGAAAAAGTGTATTGGTCACTTGGGGCCCCCTAAAACATCATAATTATCCACAGATGATGATTTGATTAATTGTGATGCCATTATGTTCTTGGCTTATTTGCAACCCATTTCCCTTTGAGGAGCAGCTCAATACTATATTCAAGTCTGAAGACAGGAATCCAAGTCAAATCCAGGACTAGCAGCCTCCTTATTCTTGGTAATTTCCTTGAAAGGCAAATTTTCAGGCCCTTCCTTAGATATATTGAATCAGAATCTCTGAAAGTGAGGTTCAGGCATCCGTGATTTGTAAATCCTCCAGGTGATTCTGAGGCATGCTGAAGTTTGAGGAGCAGGAATGGTTCCAAAGTTTGCGAATGAATAAAAGAAAAAGGTCGTAATTATTAAAACTTAGAAACTTAGGGAGATCTTGCAGAACTGAAATTTAGACCTTGAAGGAGTACATGCTTCTTTCTGCTGTTAGACTCTCTAAGTTTATAGGAGGTTCGCCATGGACTTGGGTGAAATGTGATTTTATTTAATTAATTAATTTATTTTTAATATATATTTTTTATTTATATCTTTTACTTACTGTTTATTTCCCATAGAATTCCCACCACCAATCAGCCGTGAACCAGCACCATAGTCCCTTGTGCTCTTTTCTCCCCTGTTTTGAACCGTTTTCCTCCCCCCCCTCACAGAATATCTCTTAGATATGGTTGCCTGCTGAAATGTGATTTTGAAAAGTATTTCATAACTAAATACAATGTAAAACTAAGTTGGAAACAGAAGCTGATAAAGCACTGTAACTATTTTGCTTTCAACTATTTGTATCAAAATCTTTCATTGACTATTGGATATAACAAGTAAAGAGCATAAATTTGTACATGTGAGTAAATTTAATAGTGGAATATTAAGAAAACAGCTGATGGAAGCTCTGGAGAGCGCATCTAGCCACTTAACTTCTCTACTAACTTCCTGGAACACATACCTCTTAAGTTTTTGTGCAAATCATGTAGTAAAGGACCAAAATGCAACTTGAGAAGAAGAGTTCAACATCATAGTTCCTTCCGTAGGAAGCTGGGAAATTAATAAACTAGTTTTATTCCTCTGGCCAATTCCCTGGTGAGCTGGACCAGGTTGCCTGAGGGGTCACTGGTACAGAGGTTATTTCTCAGACTTTGTTTATAAGGGGCTTCCAAGGGCTTGGATTGAATTTCCAATACACGTTTATTTGAAGCCCTTAGAAGATGGCTGTATATGAACATTTATCTATCATTTTATAATCAAGGGGAAAATGAGCTGTATATTTTCTGATTTCTTTGCCAGAGGCTGTGACTTTGCTCTAGCAACATAAACACAGATGCAAGAACCATTCCATCTAAACCTCCTCAAAAGTTCATGGACATTTTCCCTTAAGATCACTGGTTCTGGTGCTCAGTTTAGGTTTAAAATAACTTCTTTTTTATATTTATTTTGACACAAAAGACTTAAAAGTCAAGCTATCATGGGTAAAAAGAGATGGACTTTAACCTTAAGCTACAATAAACTACAATAATATTAGCTGAAAATGATAAAGCACTGTGATATTCAAAGCATATTTTGTGTGTGATTGCTCTCTCTTTTAGTTATTAAAACAATCTTATAATGATAGAAAAGGTTCTAATGACCATGATTTTATAGATGAAGCTGAGTCTGCAATAGGTTAAGTGATTGCCTAAGGACATAAACTGATAAATAGTAGATTTAAGACTGGGACACAGCACTAACTTTTTGAATACAATTTCTCATAAACATTTTGCAATGCATTTCTTTAAAGATACAAGAAAATATGAAAATGTTCTTTCCTTAAAATAGTATGGACTCAAGGAGAGAGCACTGAACCAGAGACTGGATCCAACCCTAATTTTCTACTGACTGATTTTGGACAAGCTGCTATTCTTTTGGGCTACAGTTTTGTAAACTATACAAAAAGAATATTGTACTAGGCTATCTTTAGTATCTCTTTCAAATCTAACAATGTGCAAAACAATTGCTGTTCAGCTACCTAAATTCTAGATTTTTTCAAATGACTAATTACTCTCTCTACTTATATTTTCTACCCCATACGTATTTCACCAAAGAGATAATTTCATACATGTGACTAGTGCAGACCTCAAAAATCAAACTCCAAACTCATCGGCATAAACTTACTGTGCTCCTGTCTTATTTAACTTTTCCTGAATTTTTGCAGTGTAGAGCCTCTTTTAGAGAGTTCAAGAGATAGTTGGCAGATACTATATATTAGTTTACTAGAGCTGCAATAACAAAATAACAACAATTAGGTGGCTTAAATAATGAAGTAATTATTTTCACACTTTTAGAGTCTAGGAGCCTAAAATCAAAATGTTGGCAGTTCTAATTTCTTTGATGCCTCTCTCCTTACTTTGCAAAAGTCTGTATGGGAAGCTGTAAGGGTGAGATAGAAAGTGGATAGATTTTCTTTTGCCTTCAATTAGTAAATCTGGCAGGACACTTTCACTAAGTTTGATATCTGCAGGATGAAGATTGTTGTGAAAATTATAGGAGCTAATGTGCGAGGAGTGTTGGGTATGGGGTAACTACTCAACAAATGTTACCTGTTTTTTTTTTTTTGTTGTTGTTGTTTTTAAACCTCTGGATGTGCTGTGCAGAGTGGTCCTAAACTGAGCTCTCAGAAACTATCACATTGTCACAAAATGTCCAAATACATTTTGAAGTATTAATATTAAATATTATCAGGTTGATCACACGTGCTCAGAAAATAATACGAAGTCCTTTTTAAAAATCTAGTGGTATCAAACTTATTACAATGTATTCTTTTATTTTTCTGAAATTAAAAATTCCTTAAAAATGTTGCAGATTTTTTTTTTCTTAAATTTCTTTTACTTAGTTGACTTGAGGAGCTAGACATAACGTACTACAGAGCTGATCTCTGCTTAGTGAGCCTCAGGAGCTAAACGCCCTAGAAAGCACAGGTAAAAGGGGAGGTGGTCCAGGCTTGAGTATGGGAATGGTCAGAGCAGGCTTTTCTGTATTCTCAATGATGTCAGGAAAGAAAGATGGCTGTCAAGAGAAACCATCTGGACCCCAGAAGAAGCTGTTCTGGGGATCCAAGAAGAAGGGGCTGATGAAGATTTACAAAGGAATAGAACCTTTCTTATTATTAACAGCAAGAGCTTTGGAGACATATAATCATCTTCAGGGTGAATAAGTCAGAGAGAAAATGGCATGGTCAGAGCAATCATTTTGAATTGCTTTTGGGTTTTTTCCTTGGATGGAGTGGCCAACTGGGGCTGCAATAAACTTAATTATACCTACATCAGGACTAACACAAAGGGAACAGATACAACTGAAGACAATCTATAATAAATAGTTGCCCTGATGAGGAGGAATCTGAGAATCTTAGGTTTCTCTGTGAAATCAAATGATTTATAAATTTTATTGTCTCTTTCAAGATGGCAAGAATTTTAACGGTGGATAAATGAGCTATTTCCTTTTTGTTGCTGCTATTTAAATTGAAGTCTTCCTGGAACCTTTGTTAGGCACCCTGATTGTGAGATGAGAGTCTTTACTTGGAACCCTTGGTACATGTAGACAGTAAGAAGAAGTTCACAGATAGGTAATTAGAATGACTGAATGAGATGAGAGGAGTGATGAGTATGTTTGGCTAGATAGTAAGAAAGAGAATGGTAAGCATTGTATGGTGTTCTGTATTTGGAAAGCAATAAACAGCAAGGGCCAAAGAGAATTATTTGCTGTGTTACTTGGGGCATAATGGAGCATAACGAGGTAAAATGAAAGTAGGAGAATTTAGTGAGTATTTGAAATGTCTCCTGCCAGGAGCAACTACAGGTTAAACTTCTTACAATAGGCTTCATTTAGCACAATGGGCTTTCTCTGGGATTGAATGTCATCCATTACACTATAGAATCCTTTCTTCCAGAGAAGCTCTGTGAGCACTTCTACTGGAGATTTAAGATTACCTTAGTCTATCTCTAGAAATAATGTTGCAAGAAGCAATTTTCTATTGTTTTGCATATTCAACAGCTTAAAACTGCATGCTTTTTATTTTCTCTTTAACAAACACTGTCTTGGTTTGGGTACCCATAAAACCAGAACTGAAGTAAGGATTTAGGTGCAAATAAATAATTAATTTGAGAAGTGACTTTAGGGAGTAGGAGGAAGAGAGGGAGGAATAAGCTGGGAGAAGGAAAAATCAATAAAAGCTGGTATATTCTCTCTTAGGTGAGGGAAGTTAAAACACATGCACTGACTTCATTGCCTTTGGTTGAGAGTTACCTTCCGGGATGTTAACTCCCCAGCTCTTGCAGGAGCTGGTTTTTCTATAGATTTGGGGACAGCTCCTAAGCAGAAAAACAAAAGTTTCATGAGGTAAGAAACTATTATGACACAATTTCTTTTGTCTTGAATGGATGTGCTGTCCCAGCACAGATGTGAGTAAAATCAGCGGTAAGCCATGGAGATAGGACTCAAGGCATGAGCAGTATCTTGAACAAATCTTCCTAAGCATCAAATTCAAACGTGGCTAGAAAGAAGACAAAGCTCTTTATATGGCAACATGGAATCTGCAGTATCAGAGATGGTGTCTTTTCCCATGTTAGCAATGTCTTCATACCCTTTCTTAGGCTGGCTTGACCATTTGTACTGCTAGGCCATTTTTCCAGTTTTATGCAGAAATCGTAACTCTCTGTATTGTCTTTTCCAACTTGTCTCATTCAATGCATTGCCAAACAACTACTCCATGATTTTTTTGTGTAGTAAAATGATTTTCATTTAATAAATATGTTTTATATAGTACAAACATAGGAAATATAGATTATTAAATCCCCAAATATGGGCTGGTAAATTTAGTTTTCGTTTTTATATTTTTAAAAAGATCAGAAACCAATGTATGCACATTATAAAAATTCAAGCAGTACAAAGTTTGTAAAATGAAGTCATTTTTCCTTTTATCCTGAACTTCCAATCACCCTTCCCTCATACAGTCATTGTTAATAGTTATTTATTATTCCAGAAGTTGACTGTGGATAAATGATCATTATAATATATTCTAATATATTCTTTAAAAATACAAATGGAATCATATTGTATAATGATCTACCTTATTTTTCACTGAAGAAATATGTCAAAGATATTCAGTAATAGCCCTTATGGGCCTACATGATTCACATAAAAAAGTAAGTTATTCCAACCTACAAATGTTTTATTTGTTCATCTGAATTTTCTGCTTTCCAAAGTATTTCTACCATATAGTAATCATTACATAGTAATTAACTTTCCTCTTTGATCATCCAGGGTAGACTCAATTATGCTATGAAATATTAGTTTTCTGTGCTAACAAATGTCCACAAACTTAGCAGTTTAAAAAGTTATAATTCTTTTTATCTCTCAGTAGTTGGGGGTTGGAATTCTGGATATCGATTTTCTGGGTCCCATGTTCAGACTCTTACCAAGCTGAATATGAATATGTCTGCTGGGGCTGCAATTTCATCAGAATCTTGAAGTTCTCTTCCAAGATCACTCATTGTTGGTAGTGTCATCATGGCAACCCCTGTTTTCTTGGTATGTGGGACTGCTTTCAGTTCCTGGAAGCTGGCTTTGTCCATGGACAATAACATAACTATGCCTATTTTAGGCCACAATGACTATTTTTGATTTTGTGTCTTTTAAGGGCTCAGCTGGTTAGGTCAAACTCATTTAGGATACTTTTCCTTTTGATGAACTCAAAGTCAACTGATTTAAGATCTGAATTATATCTGAAATTATTTGCCATGAGATGGGAGTGATATCTCATTATATTCATAGGTCTTACTGAAACTCATGTGGAGGGGTTCACAGGGTGCCATTTTAAAAGTCTACCTACCACATCTAGTAGCAAACACATGCAAAGTATCAGGGGTTTAAAACAATAAAGGCTGTTTTGCACTCAAGATCCATGTGCACCATGGGACCCAAAACAGTTTTGCTCATTGTCATTATGCAGGGACTGACATAGACAGAACACTTGCCTTGTAAACATTGCTGGTAGCTATGACAGTGAGAAGAGAGGACTGGAGTGCCTTGCTTTGACATTTCAATGCTTTATTCACAATTCATTGGTCAAAATTACATGGAGGCTCAGGAAGCCTAATTATGTGAGGCTCAGGAAGAGAAAAACTACCACATGCCTAAGAAACTTGTATCTGGCCACCCTTTTTTCCTGTTTCTATATATAGGTTTTCACAGATGAGCTAATGTGGTACTCAGTGGTACTCACCTTTCCTCTGAAAAGTCCTCCTAAGTATTCACATTTGATAGCACATTTTGAGACTTGTCATGATTAACTTGTACTGTATTTCAAAGGGTAGCTATAGGGAAGATGAAATATATCGATTCTTTGTTCAAAGAATAGTCTATTTTTATATGTGAAAGCTTCATGTTTGAGAAAGTTGTCAGCTGAAGGCTGTTTGACAGCTTTGGGTTTGCAGCTACAGGGCTTACTATGTCACTCTCTGTTATGCAGTAATTCACAACAGCATCCAAATCACCAGGAGGAGGTAGGTGAGTAAAAGAAGGTAGCAGTTAGGAGACATGATGAACAGGCAAATAAAATCTTTTAAAAATAAAAATGACTGTGCAGAGGTTATCTTCTTCTCTGAATTACTTTACACAATTTGCTTGCTTCTTTTCCAGAATCAGAATCTTAAAAAGAGATCCAGCATCTGTCCATTCTGCATTGTCCTTTTCAAGTGGATATCTAGTCTTTATGTGAGCAGATCCCAAAATAGAAATCACATTACTCCCTAAGGTCATGATTTCCTTTTGTGCAAATAAAAATTTCAATTACAAACAAATATATATGAAGGAAGACTTAAGGAATCCCTGAATACTCATCATTTAAGAAATTGTTAATGGTTTGCTATTCTCTTTTCAGCTATCTCCAATCCACATTTATTTTTTTTGCTGAGCTATTTTAAAGAAAATCCTACACTTCAACCTGTTTTACTCATATATACTGCATTGAGTGTATCTAACATAAAATACTTCTTTTACCCATTACTTATCAACCATTTAATATTTGGATAAATCTACTTATGAGAAATTTCTTCCTCAGATATTGGGCTGAAAATTGGCTTTCTATAAATTTGGCTCATTCTCCTTTTGGAACAATGCAAGATAACCTATTTTGTAAGACCATCTTGCAATCAACAAATGTTTAATTTCTGATTGTGTGGTTTATGCTATCTGCTATCTTTGTTATCAAACAATATGTTATTTTTAATCAACAAGTTTATGGTTAGATTTCTTTACTATTTTAGCCATGATTTTCTGAAAACATTCCAAATGACCAATGTCTTTCTTAAAATGAAGTGTCAGAACACAACTCAGTCCTCTAGATTGTCAGACCACTGAAAAGCACAGTGCTATTTCCTTTGATTTGGATACACATGCAAGGTAAATTTCTTAATAGAAACACTTGACTCATTTGAGCTTTAAGTCAACTGACAACTCAGTATTTTTTATGGAAATTGTTGTAAAAAAGATTTTTATCTAGATTTTTCTGAATTGAAATGCAGGTTTAACATTTTTATCCTGTATGAATTTTGTCTTATTAGTTTTCATTTGTCTCAGTTCTGTCATTCAACAAATTAGCCAGTCCTTTTGAATTGGTGCTATCTACAAAATTTATAAGCCTGACTTCTAGAACTATACAAAATATGGTAGAGAGGCAGAGTAGCTGAGTGGAAATAGGCCTGGGATCTGAGTAAGATAGCTGGGGAAAACCTTGGCTCTGTACTTACTGGCTGGGTGTTTTGGGAGTGGGTACTCACCTTTCTCACCCCAAATCACTGTCTTTACAGTGGAGGATATAATGGCATTTACTTTATAAGGTTTTGTGAAGAATAAATCAGTTAGTATATAAAATGCTTAAAAAACCTTAGTCCAGAATAAGGATTCAATATATATTACCTATTATTAATTAAGCATGTTAGCAGAGTCTGCCTAAGGGTACAACTTGAAGGTCACAGGTCAACACTATTTGGGAATAATCATTCAATTAGCCAAGAATCCACTTAAATATTTTATTATCAAATGTGTATTTTTATATACCATGTAGGGCTTTGTAAAATTACCTTGTTAATGTCATGGTCTGCTTTATTTTTCTGTCAATTTATTTTCATATTAGTTAATTATTACTTAACCAAGATAATAGCCATAGCAAAAAATCAATTCATTTTACTCCCTTTCCTTTGAAAATCATATTGTAACCATCATATTGAGTCTGAAATAAACACAAATATCTCTTCAACCACAAGTCTAGACCCCAGAAGCAGCACTGGAGCATGAGGGAGGGGAAAGAATGGTTGCTTTTGATGTTTTTGCAGAAATGCCCTGAAGTCAGTTAATAGAAATTAGTTGCTTAAGTATCTTAGATGAGTTAAGAAGCCAAAGTTGGTGAGGTTCTGTAAAAAGCAATGCTCACCTCAAACTAAGAAAGTAATATCTTAAGATGGATGTCTTTAAAAGGAGCAGTATAGGACATGTGGAATAAAATTGGTATAGTCAATAAAACCAAGTATCCAAACTAGCCCAGAAGAGTCAGACTACTAAAGTTATAATTACTTCCATTGGGAGGGAAAATTATACATTTATACCAGAACTGTGCAGTTTGCAATGAATTAGGTGCCACTTGTGTTTTCACACAATTCCAAAAGAGCGAAATGGCTTTTCCCCCAATATGGACAATAACCATACAAATACTACAATGATCTGACTTAAAAGAGAGGACAAACTTCTTGCCAGAATTCACTTATGGGAGACATAGAGCGTAGAGGCCTATAACTAACAATTAAGAGAGGCATGATTTATTTCCCTCTAGGCAGGTATAATAAAGCTCAGCTAGAGTAATGTTTGGCTGCCAGTTGAGAAAGACACACTATATATACTAAGCTATTGACAAAGAAAACGAATGGTGAGGCTTACATTGATTATGCTATTTTGTTTCTGGGCTTTTTCCTTCCACTGGTGAGGTTTGAAAAGTAAAGCTGGGACCTAAATAGACATGCTGCTCCAATGGTGAAATCACATTGTAAACAAACATGGATTAAAGAAATCATTATTAAGGGTGTAACATCTAGAATCCAGCTAATTAAAAGCAAAACAAAAACAAAACAATGTGAACCAAGAAAAGAAAATTCTGTATTTTGCTCCATTAGAAATATCTATTTACATCCTTCCAGGTCCTCTCAAGAGGGTGGAGTCAGCAAAACATTGCTTGCTGTGAAGAACCTTAGAGGGAAAACTAAGGGAACACCTGAAAAGTCCAAAGTCCAAGCCCTGTCATATTTTTGAGTTGTGGAAATGAGGAGCACAAAATAACAGCCTACCTGTGCCCTCACCTCTGCAGGAGTACGCTTAGGATAAGAGATTCAAATAGCTGTCCTTATATCTTTCCAGATACAGATAACTCTGGCTGACTAAGTTCTAAAAGATCGGGGTTGCTTTGAACTTATAAAAAGTTAACTAAGTTTGTTAGAAACCAACCTCTTTTAGTTATCAGAAAATGTTAGCAACTAACTAGATGGCTCTTTCCTTTAAGAAAAAGTAATTATTATATATATTTTTGTGAATATAACTTACCTATAGAAACCGAAGCCAGAAATCCTGTGTGTGTGTGTGTGTTGGGGTGGGGGGGCAGTTACTCAGAGAAATCTGATACTGGTCTTCTAAGCTGAAGTCCTGAGTTTGACTCTGAACAGCCTCTTTAATAATTTTTTCTTTTACTGAATTTTGAACTTGCTTCATGGCAGTGGTTATTTCCCTCAATATCAACAATGATGTAACCTTCAATATGTCCATGATTTTGGTGATGGCTTGGTTTTAGAGAACATCAATTCCCTTGAATATTAATCACTCTCTCTCCCTTCCTTTCCCTCTCTTTTTCAACAAATACTTGCAGATCTTAGGGAGAGTCTGCTTTATTATTAGTGTCAGGATGTAAAAAAGCCACATATTTACACTGAATGATGTCTTGGGGGGCAGCTCTATGTAGTGTGTCTAGGATGAGACATGGACATAAATTTAATTCATGTTAAAACAAATTCATTTGAGTAAGTTTGGAAATCTAATTGATTTTATAAAAAAACAATTTATGAATTGGATAGGATCTTATTTAATAAATAGAAAGTAGAAAGATTGTGCAAGGAAGTGTACAAAATGGAAGAATTTTATAGTCAGAATGAGGGTGGCATAAGATAATTAGCAAAAGAAAAGAAAGGCAAGAGAACTTTATCATACAGGTCACTTGACTAGTACTAAGTCTATATTGACTGATTTAGAATTCCACTTTTGGAAGAGATTGAAACTTTCATTAGGTTAAGCATTAAGTTTTGGTGGGACTTGGCATCAATGACTCCATTTTGGGCCTGTTCCTTTTTTTTTTTTTTAAACACCAGTACATAGAATGAAAAATGCAGTAACCAAGTAATTTTTTAAAAATTGAAAATTATTTCAACCTCCCAAACTATATTCTTCTAAGTCATAAATAGTTGGAGCAGTGACTGCTTTTTGATGAGGAAAAAGAAAAAAGTTCTTAAGGGCCTTCACAGCTCTAAACTTAAAACAATTAACATTTTTAAAAGTAATGGCAATAGCATTCCTGGGGCTCACTGGGTCCCCATTGACCTTGAGTTCACATTCAGGTGACACTGAGTGGAGGAGGCCCACTTTGGTATTGAGAAACACCTACTGACCTTTTGGGGGAACCAACATATCAGTACAAGACTTTAAAATTCTCTTCTACCCATTGTCTTGTAAAAAGGTTTTTTCTCTATAAATTTATTTTCAACTTTGAATATCATAGATATGACACTTATTAAAAGACAATGTGGATTTCTAGGACCCTGAGGTGGGGTTAGCAGGTAATGAGTGGTTGTAGGACAGAGACTAGGTGCCAGGGGGTGTGTCCTGGAGAAGGACATAGACAGACTGGGATAAAAAGCCAGTTCTAACTGAAGTAGCACATTTCCCTTATTTTTCTGCTTCAAATTAAGAGGAAAACAATTGTGCTTTTCCTCCAGGGCACTTTTCTGTGAGAAACTTCCCATCCATTGGAAGAAAAATGAAAAAAAATAAACACATAATGATTTTTTCATAATGCTCATTTTATGCTTCAATTAAAAAAATTCTGTTGTTTTGCTGCTTAAAAATTTCCTTTTTTAAAATGAAAAAAAAATGATGGCAGTTGATTTTCTTTCATTTGCTATCCAGGCCAAATGAAAAGTTGGCAAATGTACATTAACTTTTTAAGTGTTTGTGGTTGGAGGAATGCAGAAGACTGAGGATACACAGAGTTATACTGAGCTGCAGGAAGCCCTGGGGCTCGCAAAGGGCAGGAGCTGTCACTGCAGCAGCTCCCCAGGCTGCTGCACCCTCTGAATAAATATCCATCCTAGTGAATGGAATGTGATTTAGTTGCGTTCCTCCTGAAAAGCTGTCTGAGGCACTGTGAAATCTGACTGCTTTGACTGATGGTCCCATTTTCTCTTCTCCAAAATAAATCAGATTGACAGGATTCAAAGGAGACATGAAATTAGTTCTTATTGGTTGATTCAGCAATAAAGCCAGGAAACAGAATTTGCTAAATAGGAAATATTCTGACTAGGAATGAGAGATGATGAGTACAAGGCCAGTCTTAACTAGCTGAGAAAGTTTCTCCATGCCTGCAGTTGATAAACTGCTTTTGTAACTGGATGAAATGTCGGCCCCAGGCAGGAATCCATTGCCAGAGATACACTGAGACTGCTTGCCATGTGGGTGAGCAGATAGCATTCAGCTGGAACTCCTGCACACACTCTTAAATGACAAGAATTTCCTAGTAGCTACGAAGGTATAAGCCATCCTCATTCAATCATTTTTCAGTGATGATATACCCTTAGTAATACAATGACCACTCTATAACATGTTTGTTTCAGATTTAAAAACAAAGATCATGTGAGCTAAAATAGTCTGTAAGAGATTATGGAATTTCTTCCCTTCCAGTTCCTTGTTGGTCCACAGCTTTGCCAGCCTAAGTCTCTAATAATGCCAGTTGTTGTCCAAAGATCTAAAGAATGTAGAAGTGGATATTCTCTTCGTATTACCACTGATCACCAAATAACTTGTACAATCTGAACTGATTTGGGGGGATCTGCCCTAAAATTTTCCTGCTGCAATTGAGTCTTTTTTCCATTATGGAAGGTAGTGAACTTAGTTTGGCTTTTTTCTCTTGTAACGAACTGAGAAGGATGAAATAGAAGGAAGATTTCAGGTATTCCCAAAGGGGAGTAACTTGGCATCTAGTCTGTCCTACTCCATTCCAAATTGCAGGCAGGTGCCCTCCCACCCCATCACCTACTAATAAAGCCAGGCAGTACATCAAGACTTCAGACAAAAGGCCCATTAGGCATGCCGATGATTAAAGTTGATTAGCTAGAAGTTACTGAGAATTTTGAGTCCAAGATCAGTGGGGAATCAGATCCAATTTGCATAAACTGAAGGTACTTCATTAAGGCTATCATTTTCCTCTGTCCATTGGTAATAAATCATCCTTCTAAGGTGCTCATTTAGATTGAATTTGAAGATTGTTTCTTCAGAATTCTTCAATATAGTTAAGGTTGCTTTAGCTATTCTCTTTGGCCTCATTTGCTAGGGTGGTACCTGTCTGGATTCCAACTACAATGCTGCATCCTTGAAAAAAAAATCTTAGGAGGTTAAACACTGCTTCATTAGGGTGCACATGCCAATGGCCAAGATCCATACGGCAATGAAGTGTGCATCTTTACAAGTACTAGTAGAGCAAATCACACTTGTTTAAACTGAGAGAGTACTCAGGCCACACAGGGCATTATATTGAGTCAACTTGTTATTAAATAATTTTGAATACTCTTCATGAGAATAAATCAATTTAAATGGAAAAATTACCAAGTCTAATCTTTCAGAGCTCTTGGAATAATTCTTTCTTTTCAGTCACTTGTGAGAATAATGAGGTGTTGCTGTTTTGCTTCTAATGACGATTCTAGCTTACCTCCTGTCATTTGTCCACTCTGCTCCCTGTGCTGGAGCACCCTTCCTGTTCCCTCCCAGAGTCCTCTGTGTTTGTGCTCACTGAAGTATTTTTACTTATTTATCCCTTCCAATACTAGAAAACAGAGATTCCGTGTCTAGCTCATCACTGACAATAAATATGTGTTGAATAAAATGCTGTAAATCATGAGATAGTGGCTATCATGGAATATTATGCGCTTATTAAAAATGAGTCTATAAAAATATACATGTAAATATGCCCACATATTTCATATACAGTTAAAGAAAAGCAAGCTGAAAAATACATGCATAGGACATACCCATTTTTGTAAAATATAAAAAAAATTGTATTCGTGTATATTCCTAGAAAAGGTAAATTCTGTAAATATCGAGGTGGGTCTTAAGGAATAAAGGAAGAGCTTTTACTTTTAACTTTATAAAGTTCTATGGTTTGTTAGATTGAGTTTACATTACTATTATAAATGAAAAACCTAATTAGCAGTTTTAAAAATTATTCCACTTGCTAGTTAATACTATAATACATTTAAAAAGAAAACCCTCTGTATTAATTTCCTAGAACTGCTATAACAAATTACCACCATCTACTTGGTATAATACCACAGAAATATATTCTTTCACAGTTCTGGAGGCTAGAATTCTGCAATGATGGTGGAGTACAGCCATGCTGTTTCCAAAGTTCTAGAAAAGAATCCTTCGTTGCCTTTTCTCTCCTCTAGGGGTTGTCAGTAATCTTTGGTATTTCTTGGTGTGTTGACACATCACTGTAATCTCCGCCTCTGTTTTCACAAGGCATTCTCTTACATAACCTTACAAGGACACCAGTAACTTGGTTTAGGGTCCACTCTAATTCAGTATGACCTACAAATAACACAGTTACTTACATTTCTAAAACCCTACTACCAAGTAATATACATTGTGAGGTTCTGGATAGACATGAATTTGGGGGGGGGACATAATTTACCCCAAATACATACACTTAAACAAAATAGTGCTTACTAATAAGAGCCAAAAACAAGTATTATTTATCAAAATGTTTTTTCCAAGGAATCTTGTCTCAAGGATATGTTGCATTACAATTTGCACTACCCCATGGGATTGGCACAGGATGGAAGCACTGGCTGATGTTGATGCTACAGGTTGGAGAACACAATAAACCTTCAGCTCACCTCTCCTCAAGTCAGAGACTTGGATCCACTTTCCTTCCATCACTCTAGTTCTGGGATTAAGTAGCTTGTAGTTCCTCTTCTAGACTCTGGCTTTACTTTTGGTGTGAGGTTGTGTTTAATTTACAAATTCAGTTCCCTTTTTTCTTATAGTCATCCCACCTTCCTACTATAGGGCATATCTAAACACTCTTAAAAATGACATTACCTGAAACTATAAAATATATAGAAGAAAGCATAGGCAGTATGTTTCTTGGAGAGCTACCCATATGGTAAAGGAAATAAAAGCAAAAATAAACAATTGGGATTACCTCAGATTAAAAAGTTTCTACACAGTGAAAGGGAATATTAGCAGTTTAAAAATATATTCTGCTGAGTGTAAGAAGATATTCACATATTACACAACTAACAAATGCTTAACATCCAAGGTATACAAAGAACTCATACAACTTGATAACAATGAAAAGAACCCAATTAAAAAATAGGCAGCAGAATCAAATAGACAAATTTTCCAAAGGAACTATACAGAAGAACAACATATATATGAAAAATGCTCATCATTGCTTCTAACAAGAGATATGTAAGTCAAAATCACAGTGAGATATAATCTTAACACATGTGCGAATGGCGTGTGTCACATTAAAAAGATCCCCAACAACAAGTACTGAAGAGAATGTGGAGAAAGAGGAACCCTTATATACTGGTGGTGTGAATGTAAATTGGTCATTGGAAAATGATGTGGACATAACTTAAAAAATTAAAAATGAAAATACTATATGACCTGGCAATAGCACTTTTGGGTGTCTACCTGAAGAACATATCATCAACATGAAAACTTTTATGTTCTTCACTGTTCATTGATGCAGTAGCTATACTTCCTAGGGTTTGGAAGAAAGCTAAGTGCCTGCTGATAGAGGATTAGATAAAGAAAATGTATCCAAACTGGAATGCGTTTCGACTCTAAGTAAAGATGAAATGTTACCACGTAGAGCAAAATGGAAAAAATTTGGGATTGTGTAAAGCAAAGTAAGCCATAAAGATAAAGACAAATATTGGATGATTTTGAATATATGAGAAGTGTAAGGAAATAAAGTGGGCAAAGTATTAAGTGAGAAGGTTTTTGATGTCTATAGTTTACGTTGAAGTGCTTTAAGAAATAAGATGGTTGGGCCTCCCTGGTGGCACAGCGGCTGAGCACTGCGCTGTGGAGCTGTCGGCAGTGCGCGATGCGAGTTTGATGCCCAGCCGGGGAGAATCCCACATGGTGTGGCAGACCTCTTCTGCCTCGCCCGCTGCTCCCCTCAGCAGTGTATTTCTGATCTGCCTGTTCTGCTCCCCACTCTGTCTCTGGTGAACCCTCTCGCTGCCCCACGCCTCTGGCCTGTACCCCAGCTTGTATGTATAAATAAATAAATCTTAAAAAAAAAGAAATAAGATGGACTGATAGAATTATATATGGATAAATATATGATGAACCAAATGTAGTAAAATATTAATAGAATCAAGGTGATGAATAGGTGAAAATATATTGTCTGCTAACCATTTTTTCTTAGTAAACAGCTAGGGGAAAAAGAAAACTGTGTGGGGTGATAATAATGCAAAATTGACTAAATATGCACTATGCAAAAAACAAAACAAAACAAAAAACCACCAATATTAGAAAATATATTTACCAAGTAGGAGACCTGGATATCATTAAAAAATCCTATGAGGCAAAAGTCATTTGTGAACCAGGACAGAATACAAGGCTATGGTCAGAAATGTGTGGTTGGCAATGCTGTGCCTTTCCTATTTGTAAAAGTTTCTTCTGCAAGACTAGGTTCTTGAATTCATTATCAGTTAAATGAGTCTTTAAGGTGGAAAATTCATTGATATCAACTTGCTATGTAGTTTTTCCCCAAGCCTTGAATCAGCTGTTCATGCTATTTGCAAAAAGTATCCTTCTTGTAATGTAATTTTTTTGTCCCTTTTCTCAAAGAACTTAAATACCACATGGTGAGAGGAAGAAAATGCAAGAAAAAAATCTAGATAAAAATTTGTGAGTTCTGGATTTTTTTCTTTTACACAGTATTTTTTTCAGCATCGGGAAAAAGAACTAAGTTTGAAAATTTACCACTAGAGGAAAGTGGGTTTCTGTGGTAAGCCTATAACCTTAGGAAACAAGTAAAGGACCTTTTAAAATAGCAGTCATAAAATTGACATTCTGAGGGAAGGGTGATTTCCTCGTTGTTCTTTCTCAAGAGTCTCTGCCCCAGGCAGTGTGAAGACAGATCTGCAAGCCCAGTGATCACATGACCTAACTTTGCATCCCCTTCTGAGGAAAAGGTTAGTGCATTTCTGGTGTACATAGGATGAGTGTACCACGTCAGGCAGAGGTACTACCTTGTTGTTGTATTAATTTGGAGATTCAGTATAATTTAAGAATATCTAATGGGTGCTAAATGGACAAGTTGTGGATTTGTAATAGTTCTATGTGTCTGCTTGGTCGGGGCCATAGTAAACAAATAGCTGGTGAAACATTATTTTAGATGTTTCAGTGAAGGTAATTTTTAAGATGAGATTAACATTTAAATCAGTAAAGTTTGAATAAGAGTAAAGTTTGAATAAGGCAGACTGCCCTCCATAAAATGTGACTGGCCTTATATAATCAATTGAAGACCTTAATGGGAAAAGAACTGACCTCTGGAAAAAAGACGAAATTTGGCCAGTAAACTGCTTTCAGGCTTGAGGTGTAACATTGAATCTTACCTAACCCACCCTATAGATTTTGAACTTGTCAGCCTCTAAAATTATGTGAACCAATTTCTTAAAAGAAACACCTTTATGAGAAACACAGCTCCTAGAGGCACAAGAGACTTTCCCTTGAGTTTAAGACTTCAGGACTTGGCAGACATGAATCCCTTACCACCTGCTGTCTTCCTGTTTAGTCAAGGAACATTATTAGAGAGCTTGTGATGTTCCCTTGGCTGAAGAAAATTGCACAGAAATCTGCTACTGATTCTGTTAGAGGCAGATCTACAAAATGGGGAGGTACTATGTTCCCACCCCCATTTACAAGTAGTTGTCTTGGACCAGCTACTCTGAACTAGGGGTGGAACTGAACTGTCAGGTGAAGCTATGTAGCAGGGAGGGCAGGGAGACTTAGGGAGAGACATGTGGAGAAGAAAGCCTCACTTGCTTCTTAGCTTTAGCCTCACACCAGGAACTCAGGGGACCTGGAAGAGATGTATGGTTAAGAGACACATAAGGAGGCTTACAATGGCAGCCGTTATTTTGATTTATACTTCATTTTGTTCCTTTTCCCCCAGACTTACTGGGTCTCTTTCTTCCCTCCTCCCCACACCAGCTTCCATACTATGGAAGAAAGTGAAGTGAGAACACTAATAAATCGTTATGGGAAACTAAACAGAGAGATGGGAAGTCTCTAATGGGTGTCTGAAGTAGGGAAAAAAAAAAAAACAAAACAGCCATTCAAGTTTAGAAAGTCTCATGGGCAAGGTAATACTTGAGTCTTTCTGGGCTGAGAACGTCACTTGTGTCTCTTAACTTCTCTTTCCCCCCTTAATGAATTGAAGTTCAAGGGAAACTATAGTGGAAGAAATGTCCTTCTTTCAGATGGAATAGTGTTCTGAAGAGGTGTCTTTGGTATGAAGAACACTCTGGGTATATTTCATGGTAATTTCTCTTGCTCTCCTTCTCTCATAGCCATGAGGTGCTCTTTCTTGGTGAGTTCCTGGAGCTGAAATTTATGAAATGTGGGAGAATCCCTAAGACCTGCAGTCCCCAGGATTTTCTTACTCTCAATGTAGCCCACACTCATCACCCTGCAATTCAACAAAATTCTTAAAAGTTCCTGCCGGTTAATATCCCCAGGGGCTTCTGCTCCAGATCTGCTCATCTCAGCACTGGCTTGCCAGGATTTCACCTGGTGGTTTCCTCTACAACATCAATTCGTTTCTCTGTTTCCAAGAAAAGTCAAAGATTTTCAGCTTGCTTCATGAGTTTTTATGCTGAGACAGCAAGAAATGATTTCTGAGCTTGCAGGCTCTTTTACAATATTTAGTGCTGCACTAAGCAGACATTGGCACACCATATTGTGGCTTCCGTTTCTACCAGTACTACCTGTCTCATTTTCTCACCATATCCAACAGTTAGACTGGAACTTCTTCCTGTTAAGGGAAAAAGAATTAGAGATTTGATAAATCGTGTTTTAATGACTGCCAGTCTTTGAAATAAGGTACTCAGTACTTGCTGTGAGTGATGTGTGATAGCCGTGGCTAAGACAGGGATTGTTCTGCTCAGTTTCTTGTTTCCTTGTCCCTGACACGCATGTTCGCATGTGGCTGAGAACACTTCTCTGCTTGACTGGTGCCTTAGCCTCCTTGGGAAGTGCTACTTCTGGCATCTCAGATATTCAGGACTTTCTTTGAGACCTGGGGGTGGGGGATGCAGTGACTCATCATGTATTTTCTTATTTGTAGTTTTCCTTTTTATTCCATGGTAATACTTTTCATTCTCTTTCTCCTACCTTCCATCCCTTCCCCCTCCCTTCCTTATTATTATATTAATGTTTAGTATGTATGTGTTAACATTTTACTCATTAATGTTAGCTCTTAGCAGAATAAGACAATTTATCTGAAGAAGACTGCCTGGTGAGATTTTTCAATACTAATTTAAAATGCAAATTAATGCAAGCAATTACCAGATACTATACGTAGTCTTAAAATGGAAAGTTTTAAATGCTATTTGCCTGGCAATCTGTGTGAATTCCAACAATTAGGCATTTTCTTCATTCAATCAAATAAATAAGCTTCCAAAGCCCAATTTGAGGTTGCCATAACATAACCATTCTTAATTGAAGACAGTTCTGAAATAAAGATGACCTTATCAAAAAATAGTCATCTAAAGAATTACTCCCTGTTGGGAATATATGTTTGGAAAGAGACATCTTTTATACTGGTGGCCTTGGAGGATAAAAACAATATGACAGATTTTAGGGAGACAGATATTTTTCCCCCTCAGTCAGAAAGAAAGGGGAGAGCATTTACTGAGTATTATTTGTGTGTGTTTATCAAAAATTTTATATTCATTTGATTTTCAATGAAAATTTATTGAGAAATATCATATTTTGGCCCAATATTTTAATTACTGGGGACACAGTGAGAATAGGACAGGTAACATCCCTTCTCATGAAACTTGTGTTCTGCTGGGAAAGTAAACTGAATCCAGAGAGTGGCAGGCACCCTGATAAGCGGTGGCTGGCTGGGTAGGAGAGAGTGCCTCTTAGACTGGAACAGTATGGCCTTTCTGAGAAGGTGGCATTTGCATTGAGCTATTAGAAAATCAATCAACCACTTATTTTCTAATTTTTGTAACAACTTGAGACAGAGTTGAGACAGGAAGAGAAATGAATTACCCAACCAGTTTAAGTAATTTCCCCAACTTGATGTAGACTTCAAATCCTATTCTAGTTGCCTCCAGAGCCGCTCACTGCCCACCATACCCCATAGGTTCTTGCAGCTCACCAACAGCCTCAGGCTTAGAGAGAAACAAGCTTGTGGTTTACCTCATTTTGAGCTTTAGATTTTACTGAAACAGAAAATTTTCTAAGAAAACTAACTCTGAGCTACTTATTTTATCAGGAAGAACATTAAAAAGTAAAAAAGATAGCCACTTAATTACATCTTCATAAAGAAGGATATTTTATAACCTCAAGAGTGAAAGAGTATTTTCTGATATTAAAGGACATGAGTTCAAATGGAATAAAATATTTTATGAAACACGCATTATTTGTCTATTTTATTTATTTCACTGGAGCCACAACACAGATGCATTTGAGAACTGAGGAACACAGTGGCCTTCGGGGGTACCTACAATATTGAAAATCTTAGTTTGCAACCCCCTTAAACTTTTCATGTGGAGGGACAAACAAGGAGGATGTAGTGCAGTGAGGATATAAACTTTGGTAATTGAATCAGTCCAGGAAAGGACAGGTCATCTTGACCTAAATATTTTCAGTTTGAGTCTTTTTCCTTTGAACTGTTTATCCATTTAGGGAAACAAGGATGATGCATTCTCTGTTTATTAAAATGTACAAGCGCAACTTAAAACTCTTTACAAAATAATTTTTACAAGTTTCTGTAGACAGTAGTTCACATTGGCTTGAGTATATCAAGAGATTAGATTCACTGCTTTTCCAATTATATATAAAGTTAGACATGACCATTTGGACTCAACTGGAGAGTGTTGTGTGTACATCTTTGTTACTTAAATCAACTTGAGAGTCCCTTCCCATGGTATTCAAATGAGAAGCAGGGAGATAGTTCCACTATTGAAAAATTTTCCTGTATTTTATTATGTATTCTTCCCTAGAAAATTATTCTTGGTACCAACTGGCTTAGGTTTCTGGAAGCATTATATTCTTCTACAACTCATTTATAAAGGGGGTGCTTTCTCAAGAAACCTGTAAGGAAGTGAGGGAGAAATACTAGGGCAATACAAACAAGGCACAGATTTTTTTCAGAAGTCTAGACTTGACCTGATTCCACAGGTTGGAGCTCAAGAGTATAAATGTTGTTGTAGAAGTTGCCAGGGGGCAGTGTTCATATCCCTTTGTCAGCTGGTGGTCTTGACCTTCAGGGTGGGGTAACACCTCCCAAGCATTTTAAGGCAAAATGACTCTCATCAGGGGAGGGTAACCCTGCTGAGAAGCAAGCAGCTGGGTGATGAGTGCACTGACCCAGTAAATGCGATCTGGTTGGCACACCAAAACCAGTCATGTTGTGGGTAGTCTCTCTCTTCCTGGAAAGTGTCTGTATTCCCTTGAGACCTGAGAGTAGGATTTTAAAAATAATTTCTGTTATTTGTATTTAGTTTATAAGGCATTTTGTAATAGGGTAATCCCTAGGGAAGGGGGAGATTCCAGGTTCCCTGCCCCACCCAGGAAAGGTGGAACTGAGCAGGGAGAAGGGTGATGCCAGAGAGAAGGAAGGAAGGGGAGATCAAGAAAGAGACCTGGAGGAAGTACAGTGAAGCAGAGAAATGTTTGAAAAGCTTCACTTGCTTCTGGACCTTGGACTTGTACAGGAACTTGGGGGAAATGGAAGGAGACACTAGAAACATATGTGGGTGAGAGACCTGTGGGGAGGTTGACAATGGCAGCCTTTATCTTCATTTTAATTTTGCTCTTTTCCTTTCAGACTTGTTTGACCCCTTTTGCACCTTTCCTATGAGTCCCCACCAGAAGGTCCTTAGACTTGTGTCAAGCTTTTGTGTCTCAGTGCTCCTGCTTTGGGCCAATCATGTTTGACTGGGCATTTACCCATGAGGGGATGGGTAACTTTGAGTGCTTGATTTGGGAACTATATTCTTTCTCTTTTTCTTCTCTCTGTCCCACACTAATTGTATTAAATTTCCTTTTCACTGAACGTCCTACATACTACAGTGTATTTTGTCTTGATGCAGCGGAGGGCAGAAACTACTTCGAGCAGGTAGGTGTGGGGTCCTGGGGTACCCCGCAACCTGCCCTATAACAATTTCACTAGATGCATAGGGATCAAAATAGCCAAGTGAAGTGAGAACACCTATACAGATTTGAGAGTTTAGTGATAATGTTATGCATCATAAAAATTCAAGGACATCTTTTAACCTCAGTGTGTTTTCAAGAGATGTTGAATTGCACATTAACTATTATGTGTGTTTTATTACTAAACATAGTCAGAGGGTGAAGCATATAAGCCCTAAAAAGAACCCTAGGAGAGCAAGTAAATAACCATATTCTACAATAATTACTGTAGGAAAAATTACTTGTTACTTATTTTTAGATTAAATGATGTTAACTATTAAAGTAATTGTATCTTTTAATGTGATTTGGTGTTGTTTTTAATAAAAATGAGAGTCCAAGAAGATATTCATTTTTCCTCATTGCAATTAAATTGTAATTATACTTTTGATTTAAAAGAATCAGGGATTTAATTATTTCATTAGATGAGGAAAAGCAGTTATCAATTACATGAAACTTAGTGTTTGTATAATATTCACACCTACTATACTTTTGTCTAATTTTCTGCTTGCTCAATTTTGAGAGGGGTACATTAAAATCTCTAAATAAAACTGTTTATATTCTCCCTGAAATTTTATCAGTTTTGCTTTATATATTATGAGATTATGTTTTTTTGGTACATATGTGTTGATAATGGTTATAATTTCTTATTCTATTGTTCATTTTAAAATTATTTACTTTGTCCCTTTATCTCATAAGAATTTTGCCTTGAATTCCATTTTGTCAAATATTTAAATATTTGTTGCTGCTCTTTTTGTTGGTTTCTTTTCTTTTTTTTAAAGATTTATTTTTTTATTTATACATACAAGCTGGGGTACAGGCCAGAGGCGTGGGGCAGCGAGAGGGTTCACCAGAGACAGAGCGGGTAGCAGAACAGGCAGATCAGAAATACACTGCTGAAGGGAGCAGCAGGTGAGGCAGGAGAGGTCTGCCGCCGCCATGTGGGATTCTCCCCTGCCAGGCGTCGAACTCGCGTCGCCGCTGCCAACAGCTCCACAGTGCAGCGCTTAACTGATGTGCCACTGGGGAGGCCCATCTTTTTGTTGGTTTCTTGGCTTTGTCTGGTATATACTTTTTATGTCTTATTTTTAAATTATATTTCTAGTTTTTTTAATAGTTAATGTGAAGCTTCCTGTCTTTAGATTGGAGAACTTATTATATGTATTATAATTATGGCTTACTATCATTTTTTGTAGATTCATATTTTTTTATGTGGCCTAGCCATTCATTTTCCTTGCTGTGCAGTTTTGCATTGATATATTGATATGTCAAAAATTTTTACTTTATTTTATGTATGAACATTTGGGTTTCCAATTTTAGATTCAAATAATATGACTGTGGGATATATGTGTGTATATATACACCTCTGTGTAGATGTTTATCTAGGGTACATTACACTAGGAGAAGGTTTGCTGAATCATGGATAGGTTGTTCATCCTATGGTTTTTCTAGATATTGTAAACTTATCTTCCAAAATAGTTGTGCCTATTTATATTCTTCACATCAATGCTTGACAATTTCCCTTCACCTCAAAAACACTTATTATTGTCAGAATTTTAATTTTTTTCTACTTTGGTGTATGTGACTACATGTGATTCTTATAGCTCACTGACATAGAATAAGCATATTAGCCATTTGTATTTCTTCTTTCGTGAAGCTCTATTCAAATCTTTTGGCTGTGTCTACTGTTTATTAGTCAAGTAACTTTAAACAGGTCATGTCTCAATTTCTTCATTGGGATAATAAAATATGACTTTGATTTGGCACTGCTGCTTCTCTCCAAGGCTGAGAAACATTCATCTGAATCACCTCTTTTCCATGGTTCCAAGTACTGTGAGTAAAAAGAGAAACTCACATGAGATTGGGAAGGTAGAAGTGAAACAGTGATATCTTGGAAGACTGAGGGAGACAAGGAGAACTAATGGACATATTTGCACACAAAAAAAGGGGTGCCCAGGGATGCCCAAACTTGCATACTCTACAGTGGTCCAGCCATCCATGCACACAAGGGCAAAGACAGACTTAGTGTGAGAGATCTTTAACAGAATTAATGTGCATAGAAAAGAGAAGTAAGGATAATTTTTTTCCAACAAAACACTCCAAGTTGTTCACCCCCTCATGGGCAAATGCCCAGGCAAACAAGGTTGGCCTAAAGCAGAGTTGCTAATGCCCAAAGGTTGCCACAAATCTAAGGCCCCTTCTGGCAATGAACCATGAGATAGGGGTTCTGAAGCAGGTCCCAGAAAGCTGGGACAAAAGGAGAAAATGTATCAGAATAATGGTTGCCATTATCAGATCCCCCACTTGTCTCTTAAGAACCTCTTCCCCATTTGTCTATTCCTCTACGGAAGTCTCTCTTCCGTGTCTCCTCCTTAGCGTTCCAGGGTACAGACCACAAGAATAAGAATAATCCCTTTTCTTCATTTTCTTCTCTGGATCCCACCTGCCTTCCAAGTAACATAGCTTCACCTGGCTGTTCAGCTCCACCCATCAAGTGGGACAGGGAACATGGTACCTCACCTCCTTATGGAGGTGTCTCTGTAACAGACAGACACAGGCGTCTGGTGGATAGCAGTGTTCTCTTGTTTTGCATTCAGCTCCTTTTCCTGACTGTTTGCCCTGCAGATCAACAGTGCTCCTTATCCCCACCAGGCACTTGGTTCCAGGTCCATAAATGTAGATTTTCACAAAGGCAGAAACTTCCCCAAGGTAGAAATTTCTATAGTAGAGGTAGAATGCATAGAATTTGTATGGTTGCTGAATTTCCCTCAAGTTTCCTTTTGTCTACATGAACTAGCACTTCCTGCTGACATGGTTAATGATTGTTTTCTATTCAATTCTCTTATTTCCCTCTTCCAAACCATAATTTTCCCAGCACCTAGCACATCTGTGTACAATTTCATTCCTATATTAAATTCCTTATTTCTATAATATGTGTAGTTGCTCTGATACTCTGATTAATTCTGACTGGTACAATTGTTTTAACAGCAAAATAAAATAAACATACAAAAGTTCTTTTAACACTCTAAATTGCTATTCAGAGGTAATTATTGGGTTGAGCTAAATAATGTATTGCTGAACTTCTTACATAGAGGAACAGATTAGATGACATTTAAATGGTAAGGAAAGCAAGCTAGCACAGGCTGATATGGACAGCATGTTTCATGAAAAGATTTTATTCTGTCATTTGTCTGTATAGGGCATTTGTTATCACATTGATGCCAAAATACTCCATCTAGAATTCTTTCTCAACTAGATTGCTTGGTAAAAAGGAGGTTGTAAATGGACCTTAGAGACATAGAATCTTTGAAATATGTCTTATATCCTAACTTAATATTTAAAGTATAGAATATAGCCAAATATCCAGAAACTACACCAAACAAGTACACCTGAAAAGATACAGGCATGAGGTAAGGATGAACTTCACAAATATGTAAAATGCTCTACTGCAAATTGCCCATTTCTTGCTGCCTGTCTGCCCTTGTGACACAGTAGTTGCTGAGTCTGACAGCGGGTAATTTTTGAAGTTTTTCAAAGACCCAGACACTTTTGATATTATTTTGTGACAGTTTTCCTGAATCCACTGAACTATTATTATAAAGATAATAGTTTTCTAGTTAATAGAGCAATAATTGGTTAGCTAAATAGTGGATTTCAGCAGCTGATTTCATTACTTAATGGCCAGAATAACAGTAATAGAGCTATTCAACCTTTCAAGATTTCACAACTGATATTTCTTCTGTGATTGTGAGGTACCTAGGGAAGCATAGAAATGACTTTGTGAGCAGGATTATTATATTCAAAAGACAGGGTAATAGTAGTGGGAGGAGGATGCTAGCAGTGAAATATCACTCTTCTAAGTAAGACTCTCCTATTAAAAATATTTCAGTATAACTTATATGTGATTGTATCTTAATTTTCTTTTTCACCTAATGATGTATTTCTTAGTTAATTTAGTATTCTACATGCAAGACTCTGATCTATGCCAGATTGGTGACCCCTGTATGATTTTTGTCACCAAAAAGCTTATGGCAGTGCAGGAGAATAAGTATCTACAAATTTATAACAACCTATAAAAGGAGACACAGGCTACAAGAAAGATGAACAAGATAAAAAAAAAAAGGTTGAGAGACAGAGTGACAAGATTTGGAGACAAATTGAATGTCAAGGACAAAGGAGTCCAAATGGCTTTGGACTTTCTGGTTTGCTTTATTTAAAAGAAAATGATTGCATTATTGGAATTATATTACTCAGGAAATGAGAAATGAGTTTTAAAATAGAGCTGGCAAGTGTGACTTTGGGCATGCTAAAATTTCAACTAATATTTGCACAAAGAATAATTTTGGAAGATTCAGGTAGTTGCATGGTGTGTACCAAATTCGAGAGAAAGGACAAGGTAAAGGACAACCACCCAGGGACTGATTCTATAGAATCCACATTCAGTGTTATTACCAAGACTGGAATTATATAGTGGAATATATCTCATGATAGATCAGATAACAATTTTCAATGGAGGCAAAAATACAGGTGTTACCCTTCATTTTGTACCTTAATTATGTGGTACTTCTTTGCTATGAAGAACAAAAACACAAGTACTCCATTCTGGTGGTCAGAGATCTACTAGCTAAAGAAAATTTGAAGAGGTAGAAACTAATGACAATTCGTTGTGATGATTAGAAAACTGTCAGTAGAAGGAAAAAAAAAATACAAGTGGAAAGAAAGGAGAAAAAGACAACAAAGGAAATACTTAAAGAACCCAAACCAATATATGGGCTTAGAAAGTTTTACTCTAGTCTATGTATCAGTATTCAGAATCATTTGCAGAAGTGTTCAAAGCAATGTTTCTATTCTATGTTAATTTTCTCTACTCTCATGTTCTGGGTAGAGAATTGTGTCCCCTAAAAAGATATGTTGAAGTCCTAACTTCTGGTATTTGTGAATTTGATCTTGGAAATAGTTTGTAGATGTAATCAGGTTAAGATGAGGTCATTAGTATGGACCTTGATTCATTATGACTGGTGTTCTTACAACTAGAGTAAATTGTTATGTGATGACAGAAACACACGGAGGGGACACAATATGAAGTTAGAGGAAGAGACTGGAGAGATATAGCCGCAAGGACACCAGGATTTGATAAGCACCAGTGGAAGCTATAAAGAGACAAGGAATGACTACCTTGATTGCAGAGAAATCTTGACCCTGCTGGCACTTTGGTTTTGAACTTTTAGCCTCCAGAGCTATGAGAGGATAAATTTCTGTTGCTGTAAACTACCCAGTATGTGGTATGTTGTTATGGCAACAACATAACAAAAAACCTCTTGTTTCTTTTTCTTAGTTATATCATCTCTCCACTCAAGGAGGAAGTATTTATTGAACATCTACTCTACACAGGCCACTCTGTTTCTCTACTTCTCAGTTTTCTCCATTGCTCTTTAAGACAACATTTGGCATTTAGAAGATTCATAAATAAGAAGTGACAGCATTGTTAGGGCTACTTTTCCTAGTCTTCTTTTCTTGGTTCTATTGAAGATGTTCCCAGGAGTGATATCTCTGACAAAGAAGGATACAAATAGATGAATGTTTTCCAGCATTTATGGGTTCTTGGTTCCAAAGGTGTGATAAAAGTGTCAGGTGGCTACAGAACCCTTAGATAAATGATATAACTGATGCTAAGTTTGGAAGGCTTGTTTATACAAAAAATGGTAAGTTCAGCATTGCAAGTTATCACTAACTGCATACCAGAGTGAGAAGGTATAAAACACTTCTTGGGGAATGATATAATCTGAGAAGAACTCAAATTCTTAAAAAAGAATTCTTATAGGTGAATTGTACCTGTGCTAAAAAGTGTTATGTACCACTACTAGACAATAAGTATGCTGGCTGGATGAATAATGATGACTATAAAAATTCTGCTGCAGTTGGCAATGAGGCAGTAAAGATACACACTACATATGGTTTGTTAGCTTTTTGCATTAGTGATGTCAAAAATGCTAGCTACAATTTCCTCCAGTATCTTTATTATCCTGAATTATTGACTGAGTATGGCCATGCAAGGACTAAAGAAACGGTTTGAGTGGGGAAAATGCAAAGTTGAAAATATTCCTCTAAAATCCAAAACTGACAACTCAGTCTCCATAACTGTCCCTGTAATTACAACCAGAAAATTTATCAGTGGATTAAATGTTATAATTTTTGGTTAGGCTTTTCTGTGAATGCCATAAATAATCTTTTTTCTTTCATTTATAACATCATAGGTCAATTATTTTGGCTTATTAGAAGCCCTGAGAACCCAGGGAATACAAAGATTACTGCCTAGGCATTAGCAATTCAAATGACGTAAATCTTCTCTTTAAAAGCCTCCTTGTTATCTACTCAACTCTCTCTTTATTTGGACAATTCAGTAATATACTGTCTTTTCTCCGACAGCATTTTGAAGAATCAAGTCTACCTCGCACAATTTACTAGACACATATCTTCTGAGACTTAAAATTACAAAGATATGCACCCGGATGTCAATATACTGAAGGAAATGGACTATGAGTTTTTTTATGTATCTGAGTATATTACATTTCCTCGGAGTCAAATGGTGCTAAACATTTTGGTATCACAAACCAGATAGTGTTAAATCTATCTTCTAAGAGAAGGTTAAAGATGTTATTTTGGAATGTGGATGAAAATTCCTGAACTTTTTCAAAAAAAGTCAAGTCACGATCAGTTTAATCTACTTAAAAAGAAATAACTAATTTTAATGTCTAGAATCAAAAACCCTTCAAAATAGTTCTAGTGAGGACCCAGTGAAACTTACTTTATACACAACAAGTCAGGTCCATATTGTCTTAGGTACTTAGAAATTCAAGATATGACCCAACTGTCTTCTTAGGGGACTCCTCATTGGTGCAGACAGTGCAGCATTAGAGTCATGGACATTGAATAATACTGTGGTGATGGGGTGAGTATAAATTTTTTTAGAAACTTTGAGATTGCTAAGACCAGTGTTGGTTATGCAGGCAATTTATTTCCCTAGTGTGTGTTGAGCCTGATACCCTGATAGTAACCGTGACCTTATAGAGAAGCATCTGCTTGAAGTGCTGTAGGTAGAAAAGCCCTAATGAGCAAAGAGACTAAAAAAAAATATTGGGGAGTGGGGAGCAAGTTCAGGATTCAGTAATAAAGTTTGCAGGGTCTTCCAGGTGATTCAAAAGTGATGGCAAATTAGCTGGTCTCTAGTATGCTGAGCATCATACAGAGGGCATTAGTATATCTGGATCTGGAACTGACATCTATAATACCTTGACTGGATCCTTGACTGTTAAGAAATATAGATATAGAGGATATTTGATATCATAACACAATACAGATAAACAAAAAGGAGGTATTGTATCCAGGGAAGACATTCATTTAACAAACAAATTTTTTTCCTAATGAACCTGGTGTACCTTCATAAACTTCTGTGACCAACCTATTAGAGTTGGTACATATGATAAACTGATTTTCCATCCTATCGTAAAGTGTTCATATGCTACACATACGTTAGGGAAGGGGTGGAAAACATCACAGAGGAGCTATTTTTTTTTTTTTTTTGGTTAGCGCTATTCAATTCTTAATGCACCAAATCAGAGTAAGACTGAGATCATATGTGACTGATACTACTTTAGCCAAGAATTGAGCTTTGCATCAGTCAGAATCTTGGCAAGAAAGAGATGGTGCATTCAAAGTGTTGGTGAATGATAGAGAAAAGGGACAAAGATGTGGTCAGGCTAACAGGATGGTAAAGTGCCTTGCCAGTAGCAACAGTGTCCTGTTACCATCTCTAAGTCTAGTGGGGCAAGGAGCAAGAGTGGAGTTATGGAGCTATGGTGAGAGCTAGAAAGGGACCACCTGAAATAATTGAGGCAAAGGAACTAAGCCTCTGCCTCAATCTCTCAGGAGGGCATGATGGATATCACCCGCTGTGTTCTCTTTCCCTCTGCCTTCTCATCTCCTGGTGTCTCAATCGGAGCCATCCAGGAATTGGCAAGAGAGCCTGGGGATGCGTTCCAGAGTTTAGAATTCTAGGGCACAGGGCACAGTAAGCATAGGCAGGAACTGTCACTGGATTGGGGCAAATAGGGAGTGAGTAGCAAAAACTGCATTTCAGGTATCTTGGATTATCATTCTAATTATAGCTACCTTTCAATTATAGCAAATTTAAATTAGGCCTGAATGAGTAGATTAAAGTTCAGCATTCAAATCGGGGACCTTTGCAATTAACTTCCTATTTGTGCTCTTCTCCAAAGAATATTTTATTCTGATTAAGCTGGTCCAGCCCCAACCATCCTCCAAACTTATTTTATTCCTGCCTCTGTCTTTGTTGCCATTCTATCTAAAACATTCTCCCTCAGTTCTCTCTAGCTCTATTCAAGCTACCTTATGAGGTCACCAAGCTGAGGTCCTTAGTCCTTTGGAAAGACTTCCTTTTCCATATACTTTGGGCTCTTTTTCCTTGAAATTCTATGGCAATTAATCTCCATATCATTCATTTAAAGTATATTTTAGAGTAACCTTGATTGTTTGTTCTCTTTAGTATTTAGTCCATTTCTCCGTTTTGATCATCAGTGGCAAATAAGTTTTATCATGTACGCTAATTTCTATTACTATCAAGGATTCTGAGGTGAACTTGGAAGTCAGGAAGATTTTATGCTCAAATTGATTGGAGATGTTGACACTGGCCCATGAGAAGGGAAAAATGGATGTGTGCCACAAATTTGCAATTCTTAAATTAGAGTATAAGCTCTTCTAGGGTGACAGTGCGATTTATTAATCTTTGTACCCTCCACAGTGAGCACAGTGCCCTGAATAAAGCAGACACACAAAAGATATTTGCCAATTAATAGTTTGGGTTATCTAACAACTTATGCAAATGAAGAAGCTAGTGCCCGTGTAAAATGTTGAACAGTGAACAAAAATTTTTGTTCCTTTGGCTTTCTTCTTTGAGAACATTCTTTGATATTTCAGGGCAAAATTGGAGTTGAAGAATGTGCTGTTAAAGGTTAACTCTGCTCTCCTAATACCATTTTTATAGTAGTAAAATAAAGCACTGATGCTGAGTTCAGAAGAGCAAAGTAAAATAAAATGATGGCTGAGTACTACTAAGGGAGCTGCTGTGAGTGGCTCATTATCATAGGCTGCTTCTAAAAGCTGGCTCATTGCTTTAATGATCGTGCCATACATTGAACTGCTAAATGTTCACTGCAGTTAAAAAGAGATTTGTCCTCATCAAAGAAGTAGGGAAATGCAATTCCAGCATAGAGTTTGTAAGCCAAATTTTGATTTTAAAATTTAAAATGATTCATTATTTATGTCCTCCTGCTTTTGTTCTCGTCTTTCCTTAAAATATAAGCCCATGTATTCTTTTTTGAACTGTATTCAATCTTCACTCTTTCTTGCATGATTTACTCAGTAGAATTTACTCTCTTCCAGAGCTTCATTTTTCTAGTTACAAAGTTGATATTCAGAATGGTATTTTGTGGTCAGAAATAATTACTATCTATAAGTAGTTTGTTAATAAGTCCTGCTTGGATCAAGGGACTTTTTATTGCTGTTGGTATTGGAATGGGAAGCGAATACCTGAGGGATTTGTGCATTTAGTCTTTGAGCAAGTGAATGACATAAAATTGTTTTAGTGAACTCTAAGGAGAATATAATCTCAGTTTATTTCTTGGAGAGCAGGTGTCCAAGGTGAAAGCATATTGCTACTGGATTAAGAATATTGTTTATGTTACACTGACATTTGCTGTGTTTTTAATACTGTCCCAAAATGATTTATTCTCAAGTAAAAAATTCAAAAGACTTTAATGTCAAAGTGCTTGAGGGAAAATCCAAAACACCACTGCAATCACATGTACATAGGTGTGTGTGGAGTGTGTGTGTGTGTGTGTGTGTGTGTGTGTGTGTGTATGGGGTATATGTGTGGACAAGTGCATTCCAGGTTAGCTTTTGCTATTAATGATTAGTGTGGGGCTGGGCTATTTGCCACAACCAAAATTGAAAACTTAGAACTCTTGACACTTTTCATCAATTTGATCTTTCCAATTTCCTCAAGCTAATGAGGGTGATGGTTTTATTTGACACTAAAATATTTAGGAAATGCCTTAATCTAACAGTGTGATAAGATAAATTGAGTTTAAGATAGAGTAAGAATGTGGTCCTTTAATGGGAACAAATGCATTTCTAAGACAACTAAACAGTTGACCTTGTTCCCTGCGTGCCCTATAATAATATTTAAGGACATAAAATAAGCAAGAAAATTTGAGCTCCAAACCTTAATGAATTTTATGTTTCTATGAAATATTTCCTTAAGTTTCTCATCTCTTGACTTGAATGTGAAACTAATTTGAGGTCTCTAAACTTCTAAAACAAGGTATTTTCTAGGTTTTCTAGCATAGATGGAGCATATGAAAATTATTAAGAAAAACCACAGCAATGCAATTTGCAATATTGTGAAGATTTATACAGTACATCTATAATATGCTCACACATTACTATCATCTAATTATCTTTTTGTGGACAAGACCTGAAATTTGTCCTTGGGAATGAACTTTTAAAAAGAAAAATCTTTATTGAGGTCTGTGGACCTAGCCCTCAAGTGCTCATATTCAGCTGAGACAACAATTCAAGATTTCTTGGTTTGGAAGATAAGAATGAAAATTGGTTTCTTCAGTAGCTTTGAGACAATAGTATCTTCTCAAGGAGTGAAATACTAACTAATCCTAAGTAATGATTATTCCTGTTCTGCTTCTTAGTGTAGTCTTAAATCTAATACTCTAAACCACATTTAGCTGTTTGAATATATGTAGTTAGAATGATGTTTGATTGTAATAAAATAAGTTTGAGAATAAAATTGTGTATAACAACTTTTTTACTCTTATTTTTTCTGCTTGGAAAACATTTTACATTATACTATTTGAAATAGCATTATCATATTTAATAAACATTCATTCATATATTTTTCAAGTAGTCATTCAGAGTCTATTTCATACTAGTTATTATGAGGCTTTACTGAAGAATAAGTTATATTACTGCCTTTATAAATCTTATTAACTGATAGAGAAATAAAATTTAAATGTAACATTTCTTCCTTATAAAAAGGGAGAATTGATCATTTATAGCTGTGAAAGAGAATTTGTCAAAATATTACCATATGTTTTCTAGTTCTCAAAGATAATCAGGCTTCTTAGTGATTATTTGCCTTGGTAAAGGACTATGTGTGGGGTTGGCTATTGGTCATTTGCTTTCTGGCTTATTTTGTCCTAAAGCATGAACTAATTGTCGGGATGATGCTAAATATCTGTGTCATTGAGAAAAGAACAAGAAATTTCTTCAAAATAAAAATAAACAGTTGGAAGTTCGAATAGAAGAGAATTTGGAGTGCTGGGCCATTCTTAGTATAAGGCCCTCCAGGGAATAGAAGACACACAGAAGGTGACTTACTTAAGAAGGTGGGAACACAGGGCCTGTGGTTATGGCTGGCTAGAGTCCTGGATTCCACACAGGCATTGAAGCAGAAGCATCTGATCCAAGGGAACTATGTAGACTGAGAAGGGCATTACAGGACAAACCACTTTGAGCCAATGATGTAATTGAAGGGGTACCCCTGGCCTCATAGCCTAGAAATAGGGGAGGCAGGAGAGTTCTAGTAGTATTTGAGAAGAATGGGGCTTACTTAGAGTCAACTTAATTTGATTTAAAGGAAATTAAGCAATGTATTATTTCTTATTCATGTGCGCTTGTGGACTGAATTTTATGTTTTCTACATAGATATTTACTGGGCTTTACTATCAATCCCTGCACAGCTAGATCTGCTCTATAGACTGATTAAAGGTCCTTAGGATAGGAAAAAATATGAGACAACTGCTGAAAACTTGATTGGTATTCAGGCAAGAGTGTGGACTCTCAGGAGTTACTCATTTGGGGTACAACAGGTTATTGTGATGAGAATAACTTTGAAGAACCTTTGGAAAGTTATAAGCTCTAGGCAAGAGGAATGAAAAGAGGGAAAATGTATCTTCAAATACCTTGCTGATAGGATTTGTGTTTCTTTTATTCATAAAATAATAATTTGAAAGGGTGAATCATAGAAGATGGATTTTAAAGTCCTTGAGTTGGCTTTGATTTTCCAAAGAGGGGCATGTACCTGGCAGCCACAGTTTGGAATCATACACACAATGCTGTGCTGGCATATGGCACCTGAGTCATAGACTAATGTGTCGGGAAGGCTGTTTGATGGAAGACAGCAATTATGACGTTCCAGAACCAGAATTTTTGGATATTATAACTTAAGAGAAACCTTTGGATCCTGGAGTACACCTTAGAGGTACTGAAGTAATGTCTGATAGTACTGATAGGCAACTTTGGAGGACTGTCTGAGCCCATGACCCAGATATAGAGATGATCATAGCCTCAAAAAAAGTACTTCAGAGATTGTGTTTGAATATTTGTGTGATTTGAAACAGATTTTCAGTCTGAGAATGTGCTGGGTAAATGTTCTTACTACCTTTCAGGTTAAGAGTAGAGACTTGATTAGACAGTTCTACTCCTAGACTTGGATGCGTGTAGTCTGTTTAAAATAGGATTGGGCAGGTATAAAATTGAATAAATATTCTACTCCAGACTTAACATAATGGAGTGTTATATCTTCTCTCTGAATTTCTCCTGTGAAAGTTGTTAAAGAAGAATCTGGGAGCATTAGCTCATTTTGATGGTTTAGAGGACTTGGATTCAAATCTATTGATCCTAGTAATCTTACTCATGGCCTGTCAGCTGAGACGGATAACAACTTACTAAAGGCCTCAGCAGCCAATTTGAAGGGATTCTGGGAAATCAGGCCAAAAATCCGATTTGTATTCTTCATATCGCCACTTGGCCAGAAGAAATGACCAGGAAACATCATCAAAATTATATGCATTCTAATCAGCTACTCATATGGTACCTCAAGACTGAGAGAATGGGGCTGGAAGTTGGAGATAAGACTTTAAAAGAGAACTCAGTCTTAAGTGAGAATATTTCTAAGATAGTCTCCCAGAGTTTAGGAAAGCGAAAAAGCCCCTCCCCCTTCCCTATTTTTTTTTTTGTGCTGAAGATGGGTATTTTATGATCAAGCTTATCGGAGAACTTCTTGCTAGTAACTTAGGAATTAAAGGTATATGTAAGGTTTCTTGAGAGACTACACAAATAGAACCAAACAGCAAAAACTTGAAGAGGAGAAAGGGGGAAGCAAAAGATGGAGCATTCAGCAGGCTGTCCATGGACAGGTAGGGCAAGGCCTGAGTATATTGCAGATCTGTTCCCACTCTAACGTAAATGCCTGAACTCTGGGGTCTCAGCTGGGGAATAACTAATATGGTGACCTAAGTCCTAGTTTGTTTAGGACATTCCCTGTTATGCCTTTTAGCCAGCATAATTATTTATAGCCCTCACTTTCATTCACCAAAGTGTCTGCATTTGAGTGATAAATTATATGGGCATCCTACCAGGTGGTAGCGCAGAAGGTTAAAGCTGTGGCTGGAAACTGGGTGGGTGTGCAGTCCTCAGAACTGAATATTCCTGTAGCTGCTTTGGCAAATCCCATACCTCAGTCTAAAATCTGACAAATTTCAGCAAAATAGAAATGACTTAGCAGATGATATCTTACAGCAATGACTCAACTTTTAGTACAGTGTGTAGAGCAGAAAGGTTACTCAGATCTTTCCAAGCAGGGAGCTGAATGTTCAGTGCCTGCCCAGTCTCATCTCCGTTCTTTGACCAGATCTACAGGTGGCTTTCAGTATTCTAATGTCTCTTTTAACAGTATTTTAATGTCTCTTTTGAACGATGCATGCACTACTGGGACCTAATTATTGTAAGTACTGCATCCAGTGACTTTTGTGGCTGTACCTAGTTGGTTCTATAACCCCAGATTAAAAGGGGGAAAGGCCTGCTTTAACTATACTCAATAGAAAGTCCAACTCCTAGTATCGTATCTTTTCCCTCTGAAAGTGTGAATGATCTCATTTCTCAGAGTCCAAAGAAAGTGACAGAGAAACATGGAGAGCATGGGCAAGTGAGTTAGGCCTGCTTTTCACAGCCAGGCAGGCCCCAGTTACCCTCACAACCTCTTTGAAATGTCTCTGGGCCTTTAAGAGTTGCATAGAATAAAAATTTTTAAAAATGTTGATAAAAAGGAAAATAATGAGTACTTATTCTGCAGCAGCAGGTACTTTAAGTACCTTTATAGTTTTCTCATTGGATCTTTGCAATAATTATCCTAGGTAGTTTCTGTTATTAGCATACAATTATATGAGGTAGGTGCTATCTCTCTGTCACATATGAGCATGAGGAGACTTCAGCTTAGAGAAATGAGGAGGACTTGCTTGAATTCAGAATTGGGTCTCTTTAGCTTATAATCTTATGGATGGAAAAGGAAGAAGGGAAAGGATACTATTAAGAGAGCAAATTTTGGGGGCCTCCCTGGTGGTGCAACAGGTTAAGCACAGTGGTGGAGCTGTTGGCAGCTGCAGCGTGAGTTTGATGCCTGACTGGGGAGATTTCCACATGGCGCAGCAGACTCTCCTGCCTTGCCCGCTGCTCCCCTCAGCAGAGTATTTCGGTTGACCTGCCTGTTCTACTCCCCACTCTGTCTCTGGTGAAGCCTCTCACTGTCCCACACCTTTGGCCTGCACCCCAGCTTGTATGCAAAAATAAATAAATCTTTAATAAAAAAAAAGAGAGCAAATTTCTTTTGAGGCCACTGAATACTAAATATCAGACATCAAGTTATACTCAGTTTGAAACATTGTGCTGGCCACAAAGGTCTGTATAATTGGGCGTGTGGGGAAGAGGATATATAGTATCTGCCTCCCACATGGGTACTCCCACATGGGTGTCTCACAGACCAGCGGAAGAGTACATGAGAGAATAGATGTGTCCAGTTGGGATGAAAGGAATGGATGTGTGGGCTGGGATGGCCACTATATAAGGAAGTTAGGTTCTGGGACGCTTGAATATGAAGCTAAGGCATTTAAGATGTATACTGTAAATCACCAGAGTTGCTAAGATAATGTAAGCCAGAAAATTACTGATTAAAGAAATGTGTTTGAAGGAATAATGAGCAGTACAGGTTCAAGTGGGTTGAGTGACAAGGCAAGGAAATAAGTGAGGTAGCTACTGAGTCCATCCATGAATCAAAAAAGAGAAAGAATGGGGCCTCCCTGGTGGAGCAACGGTTTAAGCACAGCGCTATGGAGCTGTTGGCGGCTGAGGCTGGAATTTGATGCCTGGCTGGGGAGATTTCCACATGGTGCAGCATACCTCTCCTGTCTTGCCCACTGCTCCACTCAGCAGTGTACTTCAGTCGATATGCCTGTTCTGCTCCCCACTCTGTTTCTGGTGAAGCCTCTCACTGCCCCACACCTCTGGCCTGCACCCCAGCTTGTATGCATAAATAAATAAATCTTTAAAAAAATAAATAATGAAATGAGATGTTGGCAAAAGAAATAAGAAGGGATAGGCAGAAGAGATATAACAGCTCTTAGCTTAAGAACTTAGTTTGAGAATTCTACCAATATTATATAATTACACCTTAAATTAAGAATACTACAGATCGAAGTAATTTTTGATTAGAAATAGCAACTTTGTATTGCTAAGGCAAGTTTTCAAGTTATTTTCTTTAATAAAAATCATAAATTTTTATAAACTTCTGTGTACTAAAATACTCTACAAATCACTCTGCAAATCAAACAATTCCACATGATTGCTGCTTGGATAGATTGCAAATTGGCCAACATTTTGCTCCATGTTTTGTGTTCTCCATGCTCAGTCAATAAACCTTTGAGAGAAATAAATTTATTTAGAGCGCTTATATCTTTCATAAAGTAGAGACTTATTTCAATGAAAAAAAAACTCAAGGTCTAAATAATCATTTAAAAATAAAACAATTCCATTTTCTGCTTAAATGATAATTTGTTGAGAATTTTGCTGCTGTTACTTGAATTGCTACAAGTAATTATATTACCCTTTGCACTCTGTCTTATGCAAAATGCTGTGGTCAAAATACTGCGGTCAAAATATTGCTTTAAGTACCAATCTGGAGAAATGTGTTTAATTTATTCAGTGTAAATAGAGGTCAAATTATAGGAAGCTGAAAGGCAAATAATATGCTCAAACAGAGCACTTGTGACCCTAGAGAGAAGGAGAGGCTGTTGCTGTATCAGCAAATCTGGACAGGGATGTTTTCACAAGGGCAGTTGCAGAGTCACCTTGGATTTCACTTTTTCTGCTTATTCTTTAAGCAGCAAAGGTGCCCCTTCCTATTACAGACACTGCCCTTGAAGTTCTTGGAAAGTTCTAGGACTCGCTCTAATTTACAAGGTTAATTTACTCAATGAGAACTTAGGAGACCCCTGTTATCTGCAGAGCCTGTAGGCATTGAAAGGGACATATAAGGAATGAAAGGAAATGAATCTACTCCAAGAAAGAAAATATTAAAAAAATGACAAGAGGGAATAAAGGATAATATGAACCTTGGCATAATAACAATTAAGGATGAAAGAAACCAAAGTGATACAGAGGGCTTGATGAGGAGTTTGGGCACCCAGATCTTAGATTCAATTGTGACCCTGGAGAAGCTGCTTATAATGGCTGAACTTTATTTTTTAAATTTTTTTAATTGTTATTTATATCTTTTACATTTTGTATTCCCCTTGGTAACCCACCACCAATTCACCTGTGATCCATATCCATGGTCCCTTGAGTTCTTTTCTACTTCATTTTGTGCCCTTACCCTCCCTCCCCCACGGCCCCCACTCCCACTGAGTGTCTCTCTCCTATTTGACGTCCTTATAGTCCTGTTATAAGTGAAACCATTCGATATTTTTCTCTTTCTTTCTGGCTTGTTTCACTGAGTATGATCCCCTCTAATTCCATACATGCCGCTGCAAATTGCATGTGTTCATCTTGAATGTTGAATAGTATTCCATTGTGTATATGTACCACATATTCTTGATCCAATCATCTATTTTTGGACATCTGGGTTGCTTCCATACCTTTGCTATTGTGAACAGTGCTGCAATGAACATACAGGTGTATGTATCCTTTTGAATTAGTGTTTTTGTGTCCTTTGGGTAGATTCCCAAAAGTGGTATTGCTGGGTTGTATGGAAGTTCCATTTTTAGCAGTTTGAGGAACAACCATAGAGATTTCCATAGTGGTTGGACCAGTTTGCATTCCTAACAGCAGTGTAGAAGAGTTCCTTTTTCTCCACATCCTTTCCAGCATTTGTTGTTGCCTGTATTTTTAATGTGAGCCATCCTCACAGGTGTGAGGTGGTGTCTCATTGTGGTTTTGATTTGCATTTCCTTGATTATAAGTGATGTTGAACATTTTTTCATGTACCTGTTGGCCATTTGCTTTTCTTCTTTGGAGAAGTGCCTTTTTAGCTCTTCTGCCCATTTTTTGACTGGATTATTGGCTTTGTTTTTGTTGATTTGTGTGAGTTCCTTGTAAATTTTTGTTATCAGAACTTTATCGGTTGTATTGTGTGCGAAGATCTTTTCCCAGTTGGTAGGGTGTCTGTTAGTTTTGGTTAATGTGTCTTTTGCTGTACAGAAGCTTTTTATTTTGATGTAATCCCATCCGTTTATCTTGTCCTTCACTTCCTTTGCTTTGGGGGATGCGTCTTTAAAGATTTTGCTGAGATGTATGTCGTGTAGAGTTTTGTATAATGGCTGAACTTTAAAATGACCACCTGTATGCTAGATTATCTTGAAGTTCACAGCCAACCCCATAGTTACATAAAATCATTTTGGGTTAATATTTAACATAGAAATAATTTTGTTTCATAATTTTTTTTGTGGTCAATGAAAATTTATGAATTAGCATTTATTTAAAGAACACCTGCAGATTTTACATAGAACATCCAAACAACCAGGTTAGTATTGGTTTAACTTTTTTTCTGTTGCAGTTGATTCTCAGTAAATTAATATGAGTTATATATATCATCTACTGTACTCATAAGTCCCACACAACAATGTTATAATTTTATTTTTTTAAGTAATCATGAGTATTTTTTTAGTTGAGATAACACTGATTTACAGCATTGTGTTTTAGAGTATAGTCACCCCTTCATGTGCTGTTACTACACTACATCCACCATCAAAGCTCCCACTATCCAGCACCATAACCACTGTGCTCCCTCCTGTTTTGTTCTCACCCCTCTCCCTACCCCTACCTCCCTCAGGTAGCCTCAGTGCTATAGTCAGGTGTCTAGGGTTGGTTGTTAGTTTAGTTTTTTCTGACCCTTTGTTTGGTTTTTCTATAGTCCATATAGAAAGTCAGTGTTTTTCTTTCTCCTTCTGACTTAACCTGCTTAGCATACTCTCCTTCAGCTCCATCCACGTTGTTACATGTGGTAAGAGTATATTGATTTTGATAGCTTAGTGTTACAGTATTCCACTGTGTATCTACACCACACCTTCCTGATCCACTCATCTGTCATTGAGCATGTAGGTGGTTTCCATAGCTTGGCTACTATAAATAGTGCTGTGATGAACACCGCAGTGTAATATCCTTTCTAGTTAGTGTTTTTGTATTTTTTGAGTAAGCATCTGGGAGTGGAACTGCTGGATCATATGGTAGATCCACTTTTCATCTTTTGAGAAAATGTCATATATTTTTCCATAGTGTTGGACAAATTTACTTCCCATCAACATGTAAGAGGGTCCCTTTTTCTCTACATCTTCACCAGCACTTGCTATTTCTGGCCTTTTTGATGTGGGGCATTCTTACAAGTGTGAGGTAGTATCTTACCATAGTTTTGATTTGTATTTATCTGACAGTACGTGATTGTGAGCATTTTTTCATATGTCTGTTTGTCAACTGTGTGTCATGTTTGGAGAAGTGTATTTAGCTCTTCTGCCCATTTTCTGACTGGATTATTTTTGTTGTTACATGAGTTCTTTGTAGACCTTGAATATCAGCCCCTTTTTTTTGATGTACAGATCTATAGACTTTTTAGGGACAAATATTATTGTTAATTTGTAAGGTAAGTGAATTATAAAGGATTAAGTAATAATTTTTAACTAAATACTATATATAGTATTTTAAGTTAACACTAATATGTTATTAAAGAACATCCAGGAAATAGTTTAAATATAATACTAACCTTGTTACTATTCAGCAAACCCCATGAGAACAGAGAGAAGAAATTTATGAAATTTTAGAGAATAATACTTTGTATATGCAGTAAATCATCAGTTATCTTGATTTGGTTGTGATTTTTGATTGCTACTCTTTTTTCTTACAATAAATTACCATTTTTAAAAATTTTATCAGTGCATTTAGTTGCATATCATTGGATTAGCCTTATAGAAAATAGTGAAGGATATTTTAGGGCCATGATCTCTCGATGTTTGACTTTAAAACATGTATAGAGATAATTGAAGAATCAATTACCCATTCTTCTCTTACTATCACCATGGATATAAACCCTCAAAAATCTTACACAGTAAACACTGTTGTTTCATTGTCCACATCTAAATTTTTTTAAAAGATTTATTTATTTATGCATACAAGAACTGGGGTGCAGGCCAGAGGTGTGGGGGTGGGGGTGAGAGGATTCACCAGAGACAGAGTGGGAAGCAGAATAGGCAGATTGACTATAAAATACACTGCTGAGGGGAGCAGCGGGTGAGGCAGGAGAGGTCTGCTGTGCCATGTAGGAATCTCCCTGGCTGGAGATTGAACTCGTGCTGCAGTGGCTATGGATAGCTTCTTAGGCTGAGACTTACCCCCTTGCACCACCAGGGAGGCCCTCTACCTCTAAATTTTTATGGTAAAATGAAGGAAGTACATTTTGAGAACATTGTTATGGGGAAGTCAAGTGCTAACATTGGAACTTCAACTTCCCAAAGAGAAGAACCAATCACAGCAACTTGGTAAGATCTATGGGGCAGCAGGCAAGTAAGACTAAAGAATTTGTGGGTCTCCAAGTAAAGGAAGTTCTTAGGAGCAGAGGTGGAAATTATGACTACATGCTGGGGCAAGAAGACACAGGAGGAAATCTCTGAAGGCCATAGGATAAAGATTTACCTGGGAAGTTATATTCCACAAAAGATCAACCCTATGAAAGGTCTACCCTGGGAAGGCAAGGATGAGAAACTGGGTACAGTGCAGGGATGGGTGAGGGTACACTTTTAAAGTTGGGGGGAATCATATGAAACTCAAATAAATATGTTCAGATAAATTCCTATAATTTAGGTAGGAAATAGGAGTAGTAGAAGACCTGACTAAGCTTGGATGCTAACTTTAGGGGGCAGCCAGAAGATAAATTGGGATGCAAGTGAAGGGAAGGCCAAAGTACCCTCCATTCAGATCTGTCTTCAGCAACAAACTGAGCAGCTGAACCTAACAGTAAAAAACAGAAAAATACTTCCAGAATTATGTAATGGAGATTATTTCAGGTATTGTTCTCAGAAGGGACTCAGGAACTTCAGACAAGGAACAATGGTTAAGAGACCAATACACATGTCTTCATAACTGCTTTATAAAGGCACAGTTATGATTTGAAGCTGAAGAGACACCAGAATGTGAGACACAGGTGGTAGGAAGAGATCGAAGAAGGCAGTCTCCAGGGTACCATCGGTGATCTTCCTTCATAGGTAATCTCCTCTGCTGGTTTTGTGACTTGCCTCTAGTAAAGAGAATATGGTTATAATGATATGTTATTTTCAAGATTAGGTTATGGAAAGGTCATCACTTCTGTCTTAGGGGCTCTCTTTTTTTCCTTTTCTCTTTTGTTCTCTGCCATGAGAAAGTCCTGCAAAGAGGTTTGTGTAACAGGGGACTTATTGATGCCAAAAGCCACTGGAGTGAATTTGGGAGTATTCCCCAACTTCCTCAACACACCCCCCCAATCAAAATTCCACATGAAACTGTGAAAGTAGCCTTGGCAGACAACTTGACTACAGTCTCATGAGAAACTATGAACCAGAGGCACCCATGTATGTCTAGATTCATTACCTATAGAAAATGTGAGACAATAAATGTTTTTTGGTTTAAGCTGTTAAACTTCAGAGTAATTTGTTATGCAGCAATTGATAACTGATACAAAGAGATTGTCCCATTTTATAGTCAATGCTGGAAAAGCTCTAAAATATATGCATATAGGACTACTGAGCATGCAGATACTAGATAAGTCAGGTTAGCAATGCAGACTGAATTCTGGTATAGAAATATTCAGTATAGGTCTTGTATGACGGTGGAGTACAGTGCTAGTGCACTAGACCTGAATTTGAATATTCCCCAATGTTCTTTGTGTTAAACAGGCTTTTGTGTGGACTAAATGAAGTTAGGAGTGTTTAGCATAATGCCCGATTAGCCTCTAAGTGTTGAAGAAATCATGACTTCTATATCCCTGTACCTGCCTTGAGTGCTAACCCCTGGCAGACATCAGAAATATAATTTAATGATTATAGGAAGATATTTTTCCTCCTATTCAATGGCACAAAGCACTAGAGAAATATTCAAATAAAAATTATCCCTATGTATCTCTTTTGAAATGTTTTATATGTCTGATAGCCAATTATTCATTTTTACGTGAGGGCATCATTAATGTTTTCCAGTTGTCATTTTACTTTCCTTTGTAGTTAGAAAACCAGAGTCAATGTGTACATATTTCTAGTTAAACTGATGTTTTTCAAACTGCATGAACTTGACATTCTTGGTAGAGAAGTGCGTATGCTTGCTCCCTACTGATAATGTCATGAGAGATTGTGAAGAAACCACGTATTGTGTATAATTAGTAGAATGATGTTCAGAACATAATTCGAATAATGAAAATATTTGCTTTTAACTGAAGGAAAGTGAATTAACTTATCAGTTGATAGCACTTATTGACTAAGAAGAAATAGGGAAATAAGATGAGAAATCTTCAACACATGATACTGCAATGGGAATATTTTTTTCCACATTTAAGTATTTAAGAAGTGAAAGACAGTTGATATTATAACCTCCAACAATTGAATTGAAAGCACATTTATGGATTCTGTTAACAGTAGAAACAAGTCAAAACTAAATGTGAAACCATTAATTTTGTTCCTTTTAAATGAAATCATTATTACCAATATTGAAAAAGATAGTAAAATAAATCAGCCCCAATCTCAATAGGCAATCACAATTTTCACTTTTGCAGATTGCATTCAAAGGCTTTAATCATTTATATGTAAAATTATTTTTAATATATAATTTAGTTTTTTAATATATAAAATATCAATTTTCATTATTTGTACATAGTATTTTAAATATCTTTTAAATGGTTCCTACACTTGAATTTAGACAAAAAGTCAAGAAGCAATTCAATGGTAACATAATATAATATTATGCTGTTAGCTATAATTTACTAAAACAATCAAGCTTCATGAAAATTTTTTTATTTTCACACTATATATTATTTTATTTGATTATTGTATACTATAGGTTCCTTTGTCATACATTAACTGTCCATGGGACTGTGGGTTAATTTCTGGCTCACAGTTCTAGTCTTTAGACTTATGTGTTTATTTTTACTCCAATACTGTACTGTTTTGACTACTAAAGCTTTGTATTATAGTTTGAAGTCTGGGAGCATAGTACCTTCTATTCTTTTTTGTCAGGATTGCTTTGGTTATTTAGTGTCTTGTGCTGTTCCATACAAATTTCAGTAATGTTTGCTCAATTCCCTTGAATTTTCATTGGATTTTTTATAGGGATTTTACTGAATCTGTGTATTGCTTTGGATAAAGTGGCCATTTAAACAGTGTTAATTCTTCCAATATGTGAATATGAAATATCTTTCTATTTCTTTGTGTCTTCTTTCTTTAACAATGTCTTATAGTTTTCACTGTACAGGTTTTTCTCCTCCTTTGTTTATTTCCAGGTACTAAATTCTTTTTGATATGATTGTGAAATCCCAGTGGAACTATTTTCTTTTTTTCTCTTCTAATTCATCATTTGCATATAGATATGCAATAGATTTTTTTGCATATTGTTTTTGTAGCCTTCCACTTCACTGTAATCATTTATTGTTTCCAATTGTTGTATGTATGAGTGTGTATGTGTGTGTTGTCAATAGGGTTTTCTGTATATATTATTATGTTATCTGAAAATAGTGACAATTTTATTTCTTCCAACCAATTTGGATTCCTTTTTTTTCTTTGTCTTACCTGGTTGTTCTAGCTAGGACTTCCAATACTATGTTGAATAATGTTTCCAGTAGACATCCTTATAATATCTTAGAGGAAAAGCTTTCAGATTTTACCGTTGAGTATGATTTTAGTTACGGGTTTGTGATATATGACTTTCATTATGTTGAGATATATTCCTTCTTTCTCTGTTTTATTGTGAGAATTTTAATCATAAATAAATGTTGAATCTTGTCAAATGCTATCCAATTTATTGGCTTAAAGGAGTTCATAGTAGTTTCTCAAGATGATCTGTTTTTCTGTGATGGTGTAACTTCTCTTCTGTTTCTCATTCTATGTATTAGAATCAGATCATTTCTTATCCCATTTATTTTTTTTCCTTAGTAAGCATTGTTAGAGGTTTATTGATCTTGTCCATCTTTTCAAAGAGCCAGCTTTTTATTTCATTGATCTTTTGTACTTTTTGATTTCTATTTCATTCATTTCCTCTCTAACTTTTATTATTTCCTTCCTTTTAGTGACTTTTGGCTTTATTTTTCTCCTTTTTCTGGCTTCTAACATGTAATGTTAGATTATTTTCTTGAGCTCTTTTATTATTTCTTGATGTAGGCCTGTATTGCTCTGTCTCTCTTAGTACTGCTTTAGCTGCATTCCATAAGTTCCAGTACTTGTGTCTTCATTTTCATTCATCTTCGGGTAATTTTAAACTTCTCCTTTGATTTTATTGTCATCCCAATCATGATATTTAGTCTCCACATATGTAAGTTTATTCCCTGCACTTTCTTTTTTGTGGTTATTTTCTAATTTTATACTATTGTGACTGGAGAAGATAATATAATTTCAATGTCATGAATTTACTAACACTTGCTTTGTGATCCCACCTGTGATCTAGCCTCAAAAATGTACCATGGTACAGCTTTGGGGGGGGGTTTGTGGTGCCCTAAAAATGTCTATTCAGCCCATGTGATCTAATTTCTCATTTCAGACTATTGTTTCCTTACCGATTTTCTGTCTGGTTGATTGGCTCATAAACGTGTTGCTGTTAATGTTTAGGTGTGTTAGTACTTGCTTTATATAGTTTGATGTTCCTTCATTTTGTGCCATATATATTGATGAATGTCATGTCTTCATGATGTATTGATCACTTAATTATTATATACCACCTATCCCTGCTCTTGTTACCTTTTTTCATTTGGAAATCTATTTTTTCAAAATATGGCTGTTTGTGACTTTTGTAGAATACGTTTCCTCATATGATTATTTTCCAATTTTTATTTTGATCCTCTGATTATATTTGGAGCTTAAATGAATCTCCTGAAGACAGCAGGAAGATAGGTTTTGTTTTCTGATTCAACCAGCTACTCTGTGACATTTGATTGGTGAGTTCTGGCCATTGGCATTAAGGGAAAATACAGTATTTATTGCTATTTTGATATTTGTTTCTGGGTATTTTTGCAGTTTGTCACTGTTACTTTGTTCTCCTGATTTACGTGATTGTTATTTCATGTTTAGTGTTTGAATTCCATTCTTGTCCGCTTTGTTTCTACTGGGTATTTTACTCTGAGGATACCATGTGGTTTATATATAGGATTCTATACTTGTAACTTATTTTAAGTTGAAAACAAGTTGATTTTGGGCTCTTTCCACCAGTTGTCATTTTTAATTTCCCTTGCCCTTATTTTACATTTTTGATATTTTTTTGCTCCTAAGTAATGTTTCTTTTTGTTTTATAAAAGACTGGTTTAGTGGGTGTGAATTCCTACATCTGTTATTGATCTGTAAAGTTCTTTATTGCTTCTTCAGTTCTGAGTGCTAGCCTTGCTGGGTGGAAGTCTCATGGTTGGAGTTTTTCCTTTCAGCGCATTGATATGTTATGCCCTTCCCTTCTGGCCTTTAAGATTTCTGCTGATAAATGCACTGATAATCAGGGTTCTTACATGTGACTATCTCTTCCTCTAATTGCTTTTAGGATTCTCTCCTTGGCTTTAATTTTTGCAATTTATAATGTGTCTTGATATTAGTCTGTTTGGGTTTATTTTGTTTATGACTTTTTTAGCTTCATAGATCTGGACGCATTTCTTCACCAGTTTGGGGAAGCACTTGGCTATTATTCAAATAGGATCCTCCCCCCCCACTTTTCTTATAGAATCTTTGTGATGTAAATATTGTTCCTCCTGATGCTGTCCCATAAATCTTTTATGTTGTCTCCATTTTTAAAAATTCCTGAAATTGACCCTTCAACTGAAGTCTCGTTCTTATTTCAGAATGCTTTGCATACAGAGCTTTTCCCTGGAAGCTCAGGCAACAGCAAAGTTTTTGGGGGGGCTGTGAGCTCAGGTCACTGATAGGTACTTCAGGAAATTACACACTACATTGTAGTTAAGATGTCCAGAAATTTGCCAAACCCAGAAAGGAGAGAAGTAGGCATTTTTCAGGACCATCAAAGATAACTGCAAACAACCCCTGTTGCCTCCCACTCCCAGTCTGTCCTGCACGCAGTGTTCTCTTGGGGAGATGTGTGCTCCTTCTTCTACAGTATGTTAGTGAGCCAAGGGAAGCACAAGAAATCTAGGTGGGGGAGATGCCCATGATTTTAAGGATCACAAAAGCTAGCCACAGGTTGCCACAGTGTTCTCTTAAAGAGACATCATGTGCTTGCCCACACACTAGCAGTCAAGTGAGCCGCTGAAAGCCCCAGGAGCCCAGGCTATAGAGGAGTGAGTACCACTGCAAGTGCCCTGATGCTATTCTAGCTGGATGTGTCTCAGGCTTTCCTATTCTTTCTGATAGTCTCTGTCTCTCCTCCTTGTGGGGCTGCCAATTGTCAAGTCTTCAACTGTCTTCTAAATGCAGTTCCCTCCGAGAGTCCAGTCTGTTTTGTCTATGGAGAGAAGAATGACTACAGGATCCTCCTTGTCAGCCATCCTACCTCTTGTGTTTCAAATTATATGCTACTTAAGTATTTTAATTTTGTGCCTGAACTACAGAAATGTGGCAGCTCTAGGATTTACACAACAGTACAAAGTTTATATCAGGATTATTTCTGATGCTATGATAAAGTGACTCTTATAATCAAACCCAAAAGTTACACATTTTAGTTGTGGATGTAGGTAGAATGAGAGAATACTAATTGAAAGAAAGAATTAATCTCTACATGGTAGGTCCCCATTTATTTCTACATCTGTGTTCCATGGAAACCTTTTTTAATTATTAAAAAGAGAAATAATGTTGGAGGTGAATGTTAATATTCAATGTTGAATTTGACTCAAAAAATTCTTTGTTTCAAATTCAATTATTCTTTTTTTTCAATTTTCATTTCATTTTTCTAGAATAAAATTAGATCTATATTGATGTATATATTTGAGTAAATTTGCACATAGGGAATTTCACATATTATATGTATTTTATATGGCATAATTATATAACTTTACATATTATATGATCTTTTAGGTATGTGTGTATATGTAATAATTTATCTTTCTTTACATATATGTTATATGACATAATAATATATATGACATAACATATGGCATAATAACACACATATGGAGAGGAAAAGAAATTATTAAAATTACACTGGTCAACAGTGAGATTATAACTGATTTAAAAAGGTCCTAATCTGTAGTATCTTGGTGTGTGGAACATGAATATAACCCTGAACATTTTTTATTAGCTCTCAATTTGAAGATATTTCATATAATTCATTTTATGTTTCACCGTGTAAATTTATCCAGTAGGACTGCAACAACATCCTAAATCAGCCTAGAATGATGTAATATTGCATCGCATTGCATAATACGATCATGCACACATCATCCAGAGTTGAGTGCATCATTTTCTGATGCAACGTAATACTACTGCCAGGCGGCTGCTGAAGTAAGCTGACGTCAGCAGTGCACTATAGAAAGCCCTGTCAGAAAGGTTGAGGATTGAATATATTTCAGACTTTGTGTGAGACAGTTTAAGCTACTGTTCCATAGAACTGTTATTCTTTTATCCATTTAGGCACAATACAGACCAGTCATGCCTCAAAAGTGCATTAATAGCGTGGACAATTTCTGCTCTATTTGTGGGGAAGTGACATTTGCCAACCAGAAGAAAAGTGTCACTTCTCAAGTGAAGAAGGCTTATCGTCTTTACTTGGTTGCAAGGTTGGTGACCAAGACAAGCCTTGGGCCCCTCATATATGCTGTGCTACATGTTCAAAACAACTTTCACAGTGGTGAAATGGCAAAAGACCATCACTGACATTTGCAGTCCCCATGGTGTGGAGAGAGCCAAGCAACCATATAAAATACTGTTACTTCTGCTTGGTTCCTCCTCTTTCTAGCGTAATAGCGAAGCAAAAGAAGTCGAGAAGTGTCTACCCAAACATTCCATCTGCATTGAGATAACTGGTTCAACAATTTGCTGCAGGGTGATGCAAAAAAATCATGGAATGCTTTTTGCCTTGTGTCTACAAACTTTCTTGGGAATGTTAGGGCAGAAAACTACAAGGAACTAGTAGAAAACATGCTGATGCCATATCAGAAACTTAGCTGCAATATGTCTCTAAAGATCCACTTCCTTCATTCCCATCTGGATTTCTTCCCTGAAAACTGTGGTATGGTTAGTGGTGAACATGGAAAACATTTTCATCAAGATATCGCATCATTGGAACAAAGATACCAGGGAAAATGGTCTACTACAATGCTGACTGACAACTGCTGTACCCTCCCCAGAGATGCTCCTAAACAACTGTACAAGAGACAAGTGAACAAATCTAAGAAGTAGTCTATGACTTGATTTTTTACAGGGTTGAACCGCAGGCCTATTACTATTGGCATGCATTTTGTGATGTAAACATCAATTTATTGCAGATTACAAAATAAAAACCTAGAGCCAAAATTAGAATTTGACTGTCATATTTGTATTGAGCACATGCAAATTGATAGGAAATGACTAATTTTATTTCAGTGATATGACTTTTGTAAACATTTGTTGACCAGTGTTACTAGCCTACTGAGGTACTGTCACCCATTTCTCCCGGTTAGAATGTTAATTTAGAGAAAGAGAAATGCCCTCTTTCTCAGAAGAAAAAAAAAACTGTAGCAAAAAAATATTAAACAATAACTAAAACATTTTTGAATTATGCATTTTTAACTTAAGTAGACTTTATTATTTGATTCTTCCAGAAGCAGGGTGTGAAGTCAAGGTAAAGTGAGTTTTGGGGGTGCAACATTAGAGTCTTACTGAAGAAGGATTCAAAGAAGAGGTATCCTTGTATGCTAGGATGAAAAGCAGGATGTCAGTCTGCTTATTTAGTGCTGTGACTTAAAAATAAAGGTGATTCACAATGTGGACTATAGTATTACTTGCAAATCTATTTTACATGAGGGGGGAGCCATTGTCTGTGGTTATATAATGAGAAATGTTAAGAATTCATTTCAAGAGCTGAACAATGTACTTTCAATCCTGGAGGAAATCTCATACAGTGCTTGGCATTGGGTCAACAATACATATTCAGTTAGTGTTGTTAAGTCTACTCATTACACGATATATTTGCTTTGGGTACACCAGATTTTTCCTGAATTTATAATTAACTGTATCCTTTTGTTTGTTTCAATGTCTTTGTGGAAGATCTATACTTAGAAGCATCATTTACTCCTTGGAACAATAGTGATATGTAACACATAAGAAATAATGACATTTCTGTGGAACAAAGAAATATATCACTATGTCCAGAATCTTTTGTTACCACATCAAGCACATTTTAAAGCAAGCTGTCTCATGTCAGGTTGTCTAGTAGTTTTTATCAATTTTTTTTTTTTTAGCAAAATAGAGAATGGCCTAGATCAAAAGTAGTCTTACTTTGTAGCATAATACTTAGAAAACTAAGTTAGAACTTTTCCAGAACTAAGTGTAACAGGTAGAATCAAAGATGATAGCATTATATATTATGTAAAAGAAGGGCAAACAGACCTTTTAGCTCCTCCCTTTTAATTCTCTTTTTAGGAATAACATGTACATTTTTCTGATTATAAAAGTCTCACATAGTCATTGTAGAACATTTGGAATATGTAGAAAAAGTAAAGAGAAGAAAATAAAAATCAACTACTGTTCCCCAAGCAGACATACTTAGGTCCTTGGCACAACCAATGCAGTACCACGTTTCCCCTTGAAATACTGGTTAGTTCAGGAATGTATATGACTGAAGATGAGTGAATAAGTCTATTGAAATGCAATCTTCATTATTTTTTTCTGAGACTATTAAGAAAGCCTAGAACTGCCATGGTACCGTGTCGACGCTGCAATGGGACTGAGGTAGCAATAAAGCAAAAAAGCCTATCTTTTGACATACGTTTGATCCCCAAAATCTAGCCATGTAAGAAGCCAGCAATTCCTGGACTCTTCTTTCATGTAAGTCAGTAAATTTCACCTTTCCCCCCCTTTTATATCTTAGGTGAGCATTTGTCTCTTGCATCCAAGAGGCTTCTAGTTTAGAAGAACCCCACTGAAAGAACCCCTGAGCTATGGAGCTACCACAAGCAGTGAAACAATTACAATTCTTTATTAAACTATTCTATGTGCTTAGTACTTTGCAAAGAAACATGGAGAGAACCAAAGAAAATAGATAATCGTTGCTTGTTCATGACTATATTTTCTTTGTAAACTTACTGACTCCTCAAGTTATAGTGTGTCAAATACAGAATGAATGTTAGAGATTCTCTGATTCAGGGACATCAAATATATGGCTCTGATACTAGGAAACTCTCACCGCTTGTCCAAGAAAGACACACTGCAATTGATCATGACACTTAGTCTGTGGAGTCTAAATTTGGTTGTAGGATCATTGTCAACATAGCATTCCAAAAATTGTAGTCAATTCTCAAGACAAACTCATTTAATACCTCTGAATCCATCCCTCTCATTTTAAAGACAGAAAAAGAGTACCAGGGATGTTAAGTGACTTGTCTTTGAGCGTCCCGATAGATAGTGACAGTATGTTGTTTTTCTGGTCATCACTAACTTCTTCCAGGTGACTAAAATCATCATCTGTAAAAGTCACTCACTGGTTACCTGTACTATTGATTGTAGTTTGTTGATTTAGACAAATACTGTGTAATACCTTTTATTTCCCATTTTAAAATAGTCCACACCTGCTACAGTTTGTATCAGTCAGTTATTGCTATATAACTGATGCTTAAAAATACTCTGTGATATAGATACAATAAAAGACCATTATTTTTCATATGACTTTGTGATTGGATGGCTCTGCTGATCTCTACTGGGGTCATCTAAAAAGCATTCAGCTTCAGGGTGTCTGTTCCATTTTCTCATCTCACTGGACCAATCACATGTCCTGCTCACAGTGAGAGTACCCGAACCACAAAATAAATTTTCAAGTACCAGCTTACTTGATATTTGTTAATATCTTATTAACTAAAGCAAGTCATGTAGCCAAGCCAAAATCAAGGAGTGAAGAAGTGAAATTTCTGTTTCAGGGGTTAAAGGTCCAACAGTTAAGTGGACATGGGGAAAAGTGGGAAATTGGGGGTAATTATTCAGTTTGCCATACAACTCAGGATGGAAAATATAGGGTGTTAATAAAATTTATAAATTGAGGGGACTGTAATCTAGTTGGGGGTGGAGTTTTCATTACCAAGGTTCTCTATAAGAAAGCCATACCTGGTTACATGGTGAGGAAGGTAAGCCTCCATGTAGAGGTAGCAGCTTGTACAACTGTCTTCTGGAGGTATAGAGAGGCCAGTGTGTTGAATAATTAATTGTGGGACACAGGGCTGGAGAAGTGGGTAGGACAAATTTTCAGGTAGTTCAGGTAGTTCCATCATTCTATGAAATGTGGAAAGTCATTAATTGGTAATAAGTAGAGAAATGACATAATTTGCACTTGGAAAAGATCACTGGCTACAATGAAGAAAACTAATTGTAGAGGCAGAATGAATAAGAACAGACAATGGGCAGACCCATTAATCTAAGAGAGACCGGTGTTTGATCCTACTCTCAAGTAGTATCCTTAGAATGAGGACAGAGAAATGAATGCAACTAAGAGATTGTTTGAGGGTAGAAACAGCAGACTTAGCTTGTTTTCATACCGAAGTCCCTTTGCTCTCTCTGCTTAGCCATACTTACTTTCAGTCTCTCTACTCACTGTTACTACATGGTCTTTGTTATGCTATTTGTTATACCTATTGCACTCATTACTCTGCCTATTTTAACTCTTAATCATTCTCCAGATCTAGGTTCCAGCATTGCTTCCTCAGGGAAGAATTAGCTGATATTTCAAAAAATATTACTACGGGTTCTCAGAACAAGATAAGCCTTTTTTGAATAATAGTCACTTCAGGTAATAGAAATTTCACATTTGTTTTATTAGTATTTCATTAGTGCTTGTATCTCCCCACTAAGCATGAATGCTACAACTGCTGTATTTGGTATTATTTATTGTTTTGTTCCCCATCCTGAATTCAGTGCCTCTGAGCACAGTGGTTACTTAATATATGTGATATGAGCAAATTCTTCTGAATAGAATATTTGGGTACATATTGGATACCTAGATATTTAAATTTACCTGTTATTTTGGGTGATAATAGTTTTTAAGTTAATTTCAGGCCAGTAACAATCAGGGTGAAACAAACCAAAAAGCTGAAAATTAAAATCAGGAATTATTTCCAGAGAGAAGAATAAAATATATTTAAGAATTTAAATAGAAACCAAACACACTGCTCTACAAAAGCCTTGATGCCTGCATCAAGGGCACCTTTTATGACCTGAAGAATGTCATCAATATTGTCCTAAGAATGAATATTAAAAGTAAGCCACTGAGTTGCATAAAGAATCATAGTAAAATTCATGGTGCTGCTAAGTGACAAGAGTCTGTTGAAGCAGAACCCAGGTAACATTTGTAGTTGCTCTGGGACCCTCACCTTGATGTTGTTTCCTGACCCAGTCGATGAACAGAGGCCCCTAACACCCTTAAAAAGGGGTCACCTGAGCCTTAAGAGTACAAAAAAGAGATTAGGCAGAACGTCCTGAAGTAATCATTGATCAAAAAACAAATTACAATATTTTACCATTAACAAAAAGAAATCACAGCCAACTTGATAGTCCCTGAGGCTATTAAAATCTCCATAAGCTGTTGCTTCATCCTAATCACTGTACCCTAAGGACTTGTAAGGTTTTTCTCTCTGGTTTATAGTTTTCTATTCCAGAAAACTCTGAAAGAAAACATGAGATGGCGAGAAAGATGAGATGGGGCTTTAGTAAATAATGTTTATAATTTCGTATATCTAAATGGCATTTTCCCCCCAGTGTATATTCATTACTATGACTGCAAGTAACATACACTAGAGAGGTCTCTTATCATATAAATGCTGGAAGTTGTGTTCCCACTATCTTGGACCTTCAGTTACTACTACTACTACTACTATTACTACTACTACTACTACTACTACTACTACTACTACTACTACTACTACTTCTTGAATTTAGACTTGATAATGCTACTGCAGTCAATTACGCTGGTCAACAAATTTTTATAAAAGTCATGTTACTGAAATAAAATTAGTCATTTCCTATCAATTTGCATGTGCTCAACATGAATATGACAGTCAAATTTTAATTTTGGCTCTAGTTTTTTTTTGTAATCTGCAATAAATTGACGATTACTTCATGAAATGCATGTCAATAGTAATAGGCCTATGGTTAATACTGGTAAAAAATCAAGTCATAGACTACTTAGATTTCTTCCCTTTTCTCTTGTATAACTGTTCAGGAATAGAATAGATGGAAGACAGTTTCCATTGTACAAAAGCACAGCCTTACGACTCCGTTTCGAAGAGTCTAGAGATAGTCTCCATTCTTGTGCGTCATGAGTGATTTCTAAAGCATTCATGAGGCCCTCAATATTGGAACAGAATAACAGAGTACTTTCCTTTCTGAAGAAAGGCTCCAACTGCTGGTGGCGCTTTTGATCTAAAGTAATTGTGACATCTTCTAGAAGATTCCATTGTTGGAATCTTGCTCCTAGCAATTCTGCCTTGTTCTTGGATAAATCCAAATCACGAACCAGGTCATTTAGTTCTTCCTGTGTTAGTCTGTGTGGGGTTGATGTTGCACCGCAGTGAAAATCTGCATCACTGCATGCTGATGGCACAGGAGAAGAACAGGTCGGCTCACTCTTGTCCTCATCAGATGAATCAAGAGAATATTCTGCTGGAGGTTCTGGAATAGGAGGTCCTTTACCATGTGGAATTGGTCTCAATGCAGATGGAATGTTTGGGTAGACTATTCTCAACTTCTTTTGCTTCGTTATTCCACTGGAAAGAGGAGGAACCAAGCAGAAGTAACAGTCTTTTATGTGGTTGGTTGGCTCTCTCCTCACCATGGGGACTGCAAACAGCATTGATGGTGTTTTGCCATTTAACCATTGTGAAAGCTGTGTTGTACATGTAACACAACATATATGCAGGGCCCAAGACTTGTCTTGGTCACCAACCTTGCATCCAAAGTAAAGATGATAGCCTTCTTCACTTGAGAAGTGACACTTTTCTTCTGTTTGGCAAATGTCACTTCCCCACAAATAGAGCAGAAATTGTCCACGCTATTAATGCACTTTTGAGGCATGACTGGTCTGTATTGTGCCTAAATGGATAAAAGAATAACAGTTCTATGGAACAGTAGCTTCAACCGTCTTGCACAAAATCTGAAATATTTTCAATGCTCAACCTTTCCGATAGGGCTTTCTATAGTGCACTGCTGACGTCAGCTTACTTCAGCAGCCGCCTGGGAGTAATACTGCATTGCATCAGAAAATGATGCACTCAACTCTGGATGATGTGTGCCTGGTAGTAGTGTGCAATGCGATGCAATATTATATCATTCTAGGCTGATTTAGGATGTTGTTGCAGTCCTACTGGATAAATTTACATGGTGAAACATAAATGAATTATATGAAATATCTTAAAAATGAGAGCTAATAAAAAATTTTCAGGGTTATATTCATGTTCAGGACATCAAGATACTACAGATTAGGGCCTTTTAAAGTCAGTAATGATCTCACTGCTGACCAGTGTTATCTTTAAGTTACAATGAAATTTTCAAATATTTTTCTTTTTTTGGGGGGGGCGGGTAGAACAAGTTGGCAAATTGCCTCTTCTGATGTGACTTTGTAGCCTGCTATCCCTTCTTCCCTGACTGTGTTATTCTTAGGTTGGCAAAAGGGACCTGCTTTCTCTTCCTGGGGTGACCATGCAGTGAAAGAGTTCTCAGAGTTCAAATCAGGCATTTAGAGTCATAAATGGCAAGTGAGATCTTTTCTTGCAGTTGAGATGAAGACACTTGTAAAGTTGTTCACAGTGGCTTTTGCTTTAAAGTTAGTGCATAGCGTAATTTTTTAATCATGTAATTTTAATCATATAATTTTTAATATATAATATTAACTCATACCTGTTCCATCTTTTTAATTTGATAGATATTTCCAAGTTTGTGTATATGTATTGCCTTGAGAATTTATATTTAATTTAAATTCAAGTTCTTCTAAATTACTTTTGTGGTTGTTTGCAATAAAGTCTTTATTTTTAGACTTGGAGGCTAGAAAAATAATGAGATTCAGAAAGCTGAGATGTTCATCCTCTTTTATCATTAGGGAAATGCACACTAGTTAGAATGTCTACTATCAAAAAACAAGCAAGTGTTGGAGACAATGTGAAGCAAAGGGCAGTCTTGGGAGAAATGTAAATTGGTTCAGGCATTATAGAAAACATGACTTAGATTTCTGAAAAAAATTGATAATAGTACTGTCATGTCATCCAGCTATTCTACTTCTATTTACCTGAAGAATACAAATATACTAACTTGAAAAAAAATATACTAAACCAACCCTTGAAAGCTGATGGTAGATCTGAGGCATCCAGAGGGTGAGAGTTTTATTATTTATTTGTTTGTTCATTTGTTTTAATGAGAAAATGTATGTTTGAGGAAAAAGTGGAAGTAAACCAATATAAAAGATGAAGATGTTAATAAGATTCAAGAATATAGGGGACAAAGTAAAGTGTAAGAAGATTTTCTAGCTTTAAAAAACAACACAGAAAAACGGCAAGATACATTTGTATAAGGAGTTACTCAAAAGGTCAGATCTAATCATGGTGGTGAAGCTATCTGTCCAGTTTGTTGCATGTGTACGGGAGAATTGATTTGGGGGTTGAAGGGAGAAGGAAAATCTCTATAACTTTAGGAGTATGTTAGTAAAAAACTGATTAGAGATGATTGTTAAAGAGCAAGATACAGTTGCAGGAAATTTTCAAAGGAATTTCCTTGAATAATTAGCTGGAATCCATACTACAACTATAACAGTTTTCAATGAATGTGTTTGATGACATCAGATAACAAGTGCTTTATAAAGAATTTCATTTCTATGTTATTGTGCTACAGATGAAATCCTTCTTACACAATCTGTCCTGATATTGTGTTTTTTTTCTGTCCAATATACTTTATTTTATGAAATTGGCATAATGAAATTGAAAAAGCCATCTAGCATTACTAATTTATCTACTGAAATTTCTAGTACTAACATCAAAACTCTAAAATGTTTGAATTTACAAGAACATTTAAAAAAATGAATACCCCCTTAAAAATTTAATGGCATTATGTAATCTTAAAGAAGATTGTGTTATACATATACACAATGTCTTCAAACTCAGACTCCTAATTTTAATGACCCTGGGTATTTATTTAAGTATTTTTATCACTTGTAATTCACTTTGAAAATATGCCAAACTCCATCAAATCCAGTAAAATTAAGACTGTGAAGTAATAAATAAAAATCAAATCATTTTGTGAAATCACATTATGAGTGTAATTGGATACACCTAGCTGCCTCACACTGATACTTAATAAACATTTTTTCACTTTGCAGTATAATTATCAGTCATCATTCAACTATGTATGCAAAACTGATGAAACAGTTGAGCCTTAATGAACAGAGATATTTGCATTTCATTACTAGGTTGTTTAATTCTGCTCATAAACGTTATGAAATATTTTTAATGCTTAATTCATTACAGATGAAAGTGAAAAAATGATTTAAAAAAATCTATCCAGAAGTCTTTTATTCCTAAGCAATGTTCTTTTACTACTTTTCTTTCATTTCAATAAAATGGATTGAACCAGGGTAAAATTATAAATTTAAGGTCCCATACCTTTACCAATCACTCTCTAAGGTCCATGAAATGTTTGTCAGTTGGGAGCCTCCCTGGTTAAGTTAACTCCCAGCAGTTAAGTGCTGTGCTGTGGAGCTGTTGGCAGCTGCAGCACGAGTTTGACCCCCAGCAGGGGAGATTCCCACATGGTGCTGCAGACCTTTCCTGCCTGCCTCTGCTCCCCTCAGCAGTGTAAACCCTCTCATCGCCCCCACGCCTCTAGCCTGTACCCCAGCTTATATGCATAAATAAATAAATGTTAAAAAATATATATATTAAAAAATGGATTTATCAGTTGGATGGATCAAGGAAGCATTTTAAAACATGCACATATTTAAGTAACTTCTAAGGGTAATGGACCTTAACTTATTTTGATTGATATTAACTCTTCTAATAAAGACTGACATGTTTTTTTTTTTTACAATTTCTGGATTTTACAATCCTTTTTTTCCCTTTTTAAATTTAATTTATATTCTTTACATTATTGTGTATCCCTCATAGGTTTCTCACCACCAGTCTACCCGTGAACCATCACCATAGTCCCTTGTGCTCTTTTCTCCTCTATTTTGGTCTCTCTTCTTCACCCTGCCCTGTAGAATATCTATTTGTGGTTGCCTGCTAGTTTTTGCTTTTGTTTATGTTTTGTGTGCTATTATCTCTTGATTTCTCTTTTGGCTCTCTTATAGTCCTCCTATAAGTGATACCATTCAATATTTTTCTTTTCCTTCTGGCTTATTTCACTGAGCATGATTGGATTTTACAATCTTATACCAGTACTACTCCATATTAAAAGATTAACAGCAACTACTATTAAAGTAATTTTTTTTTTCTGTTGGTAACTTTAGCTTTCCACTCCAGGGAAAGCTCAGACTTTCCCGTTGGTCCCATGATGCTTTCAAAGGAAAAGAATTGTTAAAATACTCAGATTAGATTTTTTTTATAATTTTTTAAAAAAGATTTATTTATTTATGCATACAAGCTGGGGCATAGGCTAAGGCGTGGGGGCGGTGAGAGGGTTCACCAGAGACCAAGTGGGGGGGGGAGCAGAACAGGCAGATAGACGGAAATACACTGCTGAGGGGAGCAGCGGGCAAGGCAGGAGAGGTCTGCTGCGCCATGTGGAAATCTCCCTGGCCGGGTGTTGAACTCCAGTCACCACTGCCGACAGCTACACAGCACAGAGCTTAACTGCTGTGCCATCAGGGAGGCCTCTCAGATTAGATCTTATTTTCTAGGAATGGAATTCCTTCTAACAGCACACAAATGATTAAGTCCCTTTTATTCTCCTCGCACCAGGGAATGGGTAATCCCTATTTAGGGGTAATTCAGAGTTCTACAAAGAAAGGTAAGTTTTTTATTTCTCAATCCTTTGTCTTTGGAGTGAAAAGCATGCTTCAATGGCTTTTTCTTGGCCTGAAGTCATAAGCTACCAACTATGGTAATCGTGCAAGGAGCAGACATCCACTTTCTTTGTGCTTAGAGTGTAATTATGATTGAAAAAAACAAATATTCCTCTAGGTATGAACTCAATCAAAACACCTTTCCCTGGAATATGAGCCCTAACTTCCAATTGATCACCTGATGGTTACTTACATGGCTCCATGGATAATGTCACATAGACATATGTATTCCCTCAGGAATGTGCCTTTTCTCACTATCCTACGTAGTGTAGCTAGCTTCCTTTAGTCTATTATCTTTGTTTTGCTGTACTTCTTTCATAGCTTTACTTCTTGAAATTATATCTGTAATTCATTTTATGTTTCTCCCATATTTGAACATATACTCTGTGAGATCAGGATTCTGCTGTTTGGTCACCTAGAATAGAATGGGCACTCAATAAATATTCTTTGAACAAGAGCATTTATGGTAGATAAACCCCTAGAGAACCCCCAGTGAACAGCATACCCTTGATTCCCTGTCCTTGAGTGTGGCTGTAAGTTGTGATTTGCTTCTAATCAGTAGAATGTGGCAAAGATGAAAGATTTTGCAAATTTTGTTAATGTCCCAAGTCAGCTGACTTTCAGTTAATCAAAAGGAAGATATCCTGATGGATCTGACCTAATCTGATAAAAGTTAAAAAATCAAAGCTTTATAACATATTTGTTTCCTAGCACCCTATTCCACTACTCCTAACCAAGTATTTATGGACATAAAACAAAGAAATAAAGTTATTAGGGTTTCTTTACACATACATTTGTACTTTTAATATATAGTTTATGGTTATTGTAAAGCTCTTTAAGATGTTAATCCTTCTTATATTTGTACCTAATCTTTGTTCCTAACTTGTGGTTGTATTACTTTAGTAATAACTAATACTTGTTTAGAGTTTCCTATGCGCCAAGCTTTTTACATATGTGATATCATTAGATGTCACAATAACTTTACGCCTAATATTATTATTCCCATTTTATAGCTGAGAAAATTAAAGTAAGGATAGTAAGATGAGATGAAGTGCTTTGAGTGATTCCATACACCTTGGCCTCATATCTCCTAGATCTAATCCCGGCTTCACAAGTTAATTGGCTAACAGTTTCCTATTGTCCCAGCATCTCAAGATGAGTGGGCAACATAAAAGTGCCGTGTGGCACACAGGAGCATCTGGACACTTGATAATAATAGTAGCATTTTTTTTCAGAGATTGAAGTGTAGCACCTTGCTGAAATTAATGTCCCTCAAAAACCTGCATCTCCAGTTCTGTGTATCACTGTGCTAAAACAGAGATGGATATCTCTTGGCTATATTTCCTCATTGCACATTTGAAGAAGGCCATGGATATTTATACACCTGAGTTAGTCCTATACCATATGAATCTCTATGCTCTCCTAGCTCTCATTTGTTCAAGTTTTGAAATTTTAAAGTGGTATTTGTAGTTTATTTTGCCACTTTATTGCATGATTTGCATTGATGATTTATCTCCATCAGAGACTGGGATAAATTTGCCTGTGTACTCACCATACAGAATTAACAGAGTAACTGCTATAAACATTTGATACTATTTGCCACTTGCCATTTTTTTCTGTAAGGGATTGAAATTCATTTTATTTGTTTTCTAACCTAATTCTTCTGTTTCTACAAATAGGCAGTATTGAGAATTTTATTTATTTTTTTTTGCTTATTTTTTCATTTTTTATTATGAAAATACATATCTTTCAAACATATAGCATATATACATATATATGTTTTTGACACATATCATTTTAGGTAAATTTTATTTTTTTTAATACATTGGTATATGTTTTGTTTTATGTATATATATATATATATATATTTACACACACACACACACACACACACACACACACACCATTGTTCTTTTTTGTACAATGTTTGATTTCTCCTCTCAGGTATTGTCTCCATAAAATTACCACCACCAAGATACTGTGAACTGTCACCAGTAGACTCTTGTGCTCTTCCCTCCTGTTTTGATGCCTCTCCCTTCCCTTCCCCTGCTGATCTTTGATTTATAGACTGCCTGTATGCAAGTTTTAAAAAATTAAATCAAAAGAAGCGAAGGATCCATACAAAGAAAACTATAAAACATTATTGAAAGAAATAGAAGAAGACACAAAGAAATGGAAAAACATCCCCTGCTCATGGATAGGAAGAATTAACATTATCAAAATGACCATACTATCTAAAGCAATTTACAGATTCAACGCTATTCCAATAAAAATCTCAATGACATTCTTCAAAGAGATTGAATGAATACTAATGAAGTTCATATGGAATCACAAAAAGCCTCGAATAGCCAAAGCTCTCCTGACCAAAAAGGAGAATGGAAGTATCACCCTCCCAGACTTCAAGCTATACTACAAAGCCATAATAATTAAAACTGCATGGTACTCGAACAAAAATAGACACACAGCTCAATGAAATCAAATAGAGAACCCAGAAACCAACCCATGTATATATAGACAATTAATCTTTGATAAAGGTGCAAAGAATATGCAATGGAACAAGGACAGTTTGTTTGCCCAATGGTGCTGGGAAAACTGGACGACTACATGCAGAAAAAAGAAGCTAGACTACTACCTCACACCATGCTTGAAAGCCAATTCAAAATGGATAAGAGACTTGGACATAAGACCTGAAACCATAAAATATATTGAAGAAAACGGAGGCAAAACAATACATGACATACATCTTAGCAACATTTTTAAAGACACATCCCCCAAAGCAAACATAGTGAAGGAAAAGATAAGCAGCTGGGGTTACATCAAACTAAAAATCTTCTGTACAGAAAAAGAGACATTAACCAAAACAAAGAAACAGCCTACTGACTGGGAAAAAATTTTTGCACTCCATACAACAGACAAGGGACTGATCACAAAAATCTACAAAGAACTCACACGACTCAACAAAAACAAAGCCAAAAATCCAGTCAAAAAATGGGCAGAAGAACTTAAAGACTGTTCTCCAAAGAAGAAGAGTAAATGGCCAACAGGCACATGAAAAAATGTTCAACATCCCTCATAATCAGGGAAATGCAAATAAAAACCACAATGAGATACCACCTTACACCAGCAAGAATGGCACGTATTTAAAAAAAAACAGGGAAAAACAAATGTTGGCAAGGGTGTGGAGAAAAAGGAACCCTCCTGCACTGCTGGTGGGAATGCAAACTGGTCCAACCACTATGGAAAGCTGTATGGCATTTTCTCAAATTTCTAAAAATGGAGCTTCCATATGACCCAGTAATACCACTTCTGGGAATCTACCCAAAAGACACAAAAACTTTAATCCAAAAAGATACATGCACCCATATTTTTATTGCAGCATTGTTCACAATAGCTAGGGTATGGAAACAACCCAGATGCCCAAAAATAGATGACTGGATTAAGAAGATGTGGTACATATACACAATGGAATACTATTCAGCATTCAAAAAAGATAAACACATGCTATTCTCAGCATCATGGATGGAGCTAGAAGGGATAATGCTCAGCGAAATAAGCCAGAAAGAGAGAGAAAAATATCGAATGGTTTCACTTATAGCAGGAATATAGGAGAATCGAATAAGAAAGAGACATTCAGCAGGGAGGGGGAGGGAAGGGCTCAAAGTGGGGGAAAGAAGAGCACAAGGGCCTATGGTGATGGTTCACAGGTGAATCGGTGGTGGGTAATCTATGGGGAATACACAATAATGTAAAAAACATGAATAATAATAAAAAATGCTATATATATATATATAAATTAAATCAGCACTAAAGCAACTGCAACATCTTTTATTAAATGCATTGAGATATAGCCATGTTTCCACTGTGTTCTTTATTTATTTCAACAATGTCTATTTATTAAATAAATTTAATTTGTTATCATGAATAATCACTTAGGCCTTTTCAACCTTTTTCCATTATTACTTTATATGTAGAACTTCTCAAAATTATTGGTCTCAAGATCCTTTTATACTTAAGTAATATCCAGAGCCCCAAAGAGCTTTGTTCATGTTGGTTTTATCTGCCAATATTTATTGTATTAAGCTAAGAAATGAAAAATAAAATTAAATATTTAATCTATTTAAAATAACAGTTATATTCTCACATAAATAATATATTTTTTAGGAAAAGTAACTATATCATATTTGGAATCTATAAGGATTTCTTTTGTGGTCTAGTACAGGGCTTGGCAAATAGTACTACCGAATTAAGAAATGAGTCTAGCGTGATCTGAATTCAATTTTGATTTGTGCAGAGGCCACAGGCATTTTAAAAGGAGAAGAGAGATAGAAAGGGAGGGGAGCAAAGGTTCATTTGAGTCAAGAAAGTGAAAAATTACAGAAGCAAGAAGAGGTTCGGCCCATGTGAAACCCATCTAGGGTTGCTAACTGCTGCTTATGAAAAGTTGGAATCCTACTCTCTCACAGTCTCTATCTTCCCATGTTGACTGGAACAAAAGCAAATTCTTTCAGCAGCTTTAAGTTTTCTCAGGCAGGTGCTTTAAGAGAGGATCTGGGGTCATCATAGGGATGTGGCCACAAGCTGTTAGGAACTAATGTTAGTGTTTGTTCAAGATTGAGGCCTAGTTGAGAAGTGGGCTCAGAGGAGCCTGGCTGGAGTTTGGCCAAGGAGAGTTTGCATATTTCTGCCTAGAAGCCCTCCTCAACCCTCTGTGGCCCAAGATCCTGTGCGAGGCTGTCACCTGGCACAGGCCATGGTGTCACTTTTAATATTTGTAATAGATTTTTGAGTTTTAATTTTATCTAGTATGACTATTATTGCAACTTTTGTTTAGTCAGTACTCTCTATTGTATTTACTCATCATTTTATTTTCAATATTTTTGTGCTTTGGTTGGTTCAAATTAGTTGTCTCTTTTAGGAGCATCTACTGAGTCATAAAATCCATGTTAAAATTATGGGTTTCTTTTATAGATTTATATAAGGCATTTGTATTTTTGCTATTTCTGAAATAGTTTATTCTAATTAGTTTGAGTTTTCTATCCTTCATATTGCTTACTTGCCTATTTTTGACCCTTTCAAAAAATTTATATATTTTAATGTAGTTTTTCACTTTTGTGCAATGTTTGATTTCTCCTCTCAGGAGTTGCCCCATAAAATTACCACCATCAAGATACCCGTGAACCGTCACCATACACTCTTGTGCTCTTCCCTCCCATTTTGATCTCTTTCCCTTCCCTACTCCTGAAGAATGTCTCCAATTTATAGTTTGAATGCTAGTTTTGCCTTTTTTTCCCTCCCTGATCTCTTGTATGTTCCTCCTCCAAGCGAAACCATCCAATATTTTTCTTTTTCCTTCTGACTTATTTCACTGAGGACAATCCCTTCTAGCTCCATCCATATTGCTGTGAATGGCATAAGTTTATCTTTTTTGATTGCTGAGTAGTATTCCATTGTGTGTATATAGACCACATCTTCTTAATCCAGTCATCTGTTTTAGGGCATTTGAGTTGTTTTCATGTTTTAGCTATTGTAAATAGTGCTGTGATGAACATAGGAGTGCAAGTGTCCTTTGGAATTAATATTTTTGTGTACTTTGGGTACTTTTTACCCTTTTTATTCCTTCTTTTAGATAGAGATTTCCTTGCATTTTTTTTCCTCTGAGTTTGGAAATTATATTTTTTAATCCTGATTTTTTTTTGTAGCTTCTCTCTCTCTCTCTCTCTCTCTCTCTCTCTCTCTCTCTCTCTCTATCTCTCTCAATATATATATATATATATATATACACATATATATACACACACATAAAGAATATATATATACACACACATAACCTATTCAACCTGATATTTAAATGAATAAGATAAAGTTAATTACATCTTTATCTGTTTCTTGATCAATATGATGACTTCAGATTGCTTTAAAGTTGATTTTCTATATTCTGGGTTCTTTTTGTCTACTAGTCTATCCTAATTTTAATTTCTTATTTAGAACTTAATCCTATAATTGAAATTATTTTTAGCTGCCAAGTATAATTTAGATCCAAAACATATTTGTTGCTATCTGTGCATACCATTCCCCTGGTTTCCTGACTTGGTTTCATTTCCTTTCTGTGCTATCTAACACTTCTTTCTGATGGTGTTGTGAATAATTGACTAAGTACTTGCCTGAGAGAGTATTTCATCCTAATATTTCAATAGTAGTTTACATGGGCAGAATTCTAGGTTGATTTTTATTCTTCTGTTCTTTTCTTTTCGGGTATTTGTAAAATATCAATTTTAATGATTTTTTGCTATCCCTAAAATTTGTTTTGAAAATTTGTTTAAATTAGTTTTTTTATTGTCTTATTCAAGACTTGCATCTCTTCAAACTATACTTCTTGCAATCTGAAAAATTGTTAGCCATCATCTTTGAATGTTACCTTTCTCCTATTCTTTCTATCTTCATCCTTGTATTCCTACTAGTCATGTGTCAACTTTCTCATTCTACCATATATTTCTCATATTGATTATTCATTTAAAGTTATTTCTCTAGCTTATCCTCAGTGATTTCTCTATATCTAGAATTCACTGGACCATTTTTCTGTTCATTCATATCTAACTTACTGTCAAATCTATTCTTTACTGGATAACTTCTTATTTTAAACAGTTTCATTGACATGTAATTTACATACCATGTCATTCATTCTTTTATAGTGCATGATTTAATGACTTTTAGTATAGTCATAGACTTGTACAACTATCTAATTATAGAACATTTTATCACATCAAAAAGAAACTTGGTATTCATTTACAGTTACTCTCTGTACTGCTGTAGTAGTATCCACCACTTCATGCAGCCACTGTTTCATATTTTGTCTGTATGGATTGCTTATTCTAGTTATTTCATATTAATGGAACAGTGCAATATATGGTCTTTTGTGACTGACTTTTTTCACTTTGTACAATGTTTTTAAGGTACATCCTATTGTGGAATTAAATTATTTCCCACTCTGTGAATATACCACAGTCTGTTTATCCATTCATCAGTTGATGGACATTTGGAGTTTTCACACTTTGGACTATCATGAACAATGCTACTATAAATGCTACTATTTCCCAAAGTGGCTGTACCTTTTAAAATTCATACCAATAATGTGCGAGAGTCCCAATATTTTCACTCTCAGTATTTGTTAATGTTGTAATTTTTGCTTATAACCATCCTAGCCTTTTCATTGTGGTTTTGATTTGCCTATTCCCATAATTAATGATGATGAACATCACTTCATGTGCTAATTCCCATTTTTATATGTTCCTTCAAGAAATGTCTAATCAATCATTTGTTGATTATTAATTGTATACATTCTTATAGTTGTGAGTTCTTTATATGTTCTAGATAAAAATTCTTTATTAAGTATATGATTAGAAAATATTTCTCAAATTATATGGGTTACACTTTGACTTTCTTGATGGTATCCTTTTGTTTTCTTTTTCTTGAACTCCAGTTTATCTATTTTTTAGTCACTTGTGTTTTTGGTATCACATTTAAAAAAATATTTGCTTTTCCAAAGTCATGAAGATCATTTTTACTACTTTTTATTGAAGTAGCACTGGATTACAACATTATACAATCTTCAAGTTTGCATCATTAAAAATCAACATCTGTTTTCACACTTTACTCCGTCTATACTTCACCATATAATTGGCCCTTTTTCCCCAGGTTATCCACCTCCACTTCCCCTTCCTTTCTGGTAACCACTAATTAATCTTATAGTCTAAAAGTTTACTTTTGCTTGATTTAGTTACCTACTTGTTTGCTTTCTCCATGTACTACATGAGTGAAATCATATGGTGTTGGGTAATGACCTTAAGACTTTAATAGTTTCAGCTCTTAAAAATGGAGTATGATCCACTTTTTAGCTAATCTTTTTTTGTGTGTGTATGATATGAGATAGGGGACAAACTTTATTCTTTTGCAAGTGGATACAATTATTAGTTTATATCTTGTTTAAGTTGATATAAATCGGTGACTAGCATTTATATATACTTGCAGTGGGAGAGGTAGTTTTCTATGTCAGCCTAGTTGTTACTGTGCCCCCCCCCAAAAAAAATCTGTAAACATTTTGTAATTCAAAAGCACTTATACAAAAATCACAGACCTAATCTATGTCCCAGCATTAGGTGGGCAATCTGAATCACAAACTGACTCTTTAGAATGCTGTCTGTTAAGTGAATGAATGGTTTCATACATTAGTAACTAATAAAAAGGATAAAATTTTAATGGTTTTTGCAATTAATTTTTATTACTTTAAAACTTGAACCTTATTACCTAGAACTCTTTCTTTTAAATCAACTCTTTGCTCATTAAAAAATGAGAACTGATATTCAAAAGGATACTCCCTGATTGTGCTTACACCTATTTTCTAAATCCTAAAGGAAGTAATTTTTTGTTGTCATTGAAATTTAAATTGAATTTTACATTGGGAAGAGATCTTAGAACCTATCCAACCTGATGCCATCATTTCACATTAGGAAGCCAAGGTCAGGAGTGCTTAAAGTGACTTGTTCAAGGGAACACAATTAATGGAAAACTGACAAGTTGAGCCCAAATGTGCTGACTTCTTTTGAGAGTAGTACTTTCACTCACTCACACTCTGTTGTTGTAAGAAAGTAAAAATTAACCAAAAAAGTCTCTAGGATACCTATTGGTTTCTGATTTCCCTAGGGAATTCTAATAGAGCTGTACTGGAAGTGAATTACCAACAGGAACAAAGACTATCATAAAAATGATTAATACTGAATTCCATAAGTGATAAAAGTCTTGAGTACCTAAGAAATGTGATTTTAATTAAATATTTCTTCCTTACTGTTTATACTGCAGTTTGTTAAATTTTCTTTCCATAGACCTAGAAGTGAAAAGCTGCTGTAGGTAAATATTGGACTTCATGCATCTAAATATGCCCACATTCCTGGAAACTACTTTGTGGAAAGTTTAGCTGAAACATCTACCTTTCTTTCTGGTGAATAGCAACTTTCCAGGACAAAATATAGAATAAAAGGTGTCACTGTTTCTACTGAAAATTTTTAAAACTTGAAGTTAACAAAAATCTGAAAAAAATCATAAGCAAAATTTTGTATGAAGGAGATGGTTGAACAGCGTAGGGGGAAATGGTCCAGAAAACCCACTATGTAAACGGCAATGCATTTTAATAGCCTTACTGCTCAAAAGTTTTTTTATTTTTGTGGTTTTTATGTCACTGGCACATATAGTGAGATACTAATGAACATTGGCAAGAACGTTTCAATTCTGCAACAAATTAAAAGAAGGAATGTTTTCCTACTAGAAACATTTCCTTCTGCTTAATTCATTATGAGGTAATGTTTTTAAATTGAAAGAAAAGAAAGAAAATTTGTTTGGGTGGTCCTGAGAATAATTGAATTATTTTAGTTACTGTAACTTTAAGTTCTAATGCAATAAACACTCATAGTTACAAAAATAAAAATCAAGAAATATATGCTGTACCTCTTTGTATAAAATAAGAGCCAAAATAACTTATCTTTGCTTTACAGATCTTTTCCCAAGAATCTTATTATACCATCGTTATGAAATTCCTAGGAAAAGAGATTCAGTAATTAACAGGGAAGAAGCAGAAATAGCAGATAAAATTTGGATCTTAAAAAGGCTACATGTTAAGTGAATGGATTTTCTGCATGTTATTCTATTCATTTAGGCAGAGATTGATGTAAATTAAGGTAACTTTTCCTGACATTTATGCATTCATTCATTTCAAACAGTTACTGAATGTCAGCGCAGTATTGAGTTTTGCATTAAGACAGGTATTGAGCTAAACATTGGTTATATAAGGGCAAAAGAAAAACATTCAAATTATTTACAGTCTGATGGAGAATAGAGAAAATTAGATGAACAAATAGAGTATAACATATTACAAATAAATTCATAGAAAGGAAAATTGCTAGACCAGAAGATAAAAGAACGTGGAAAACCCTTTGCTAGAGAGTTCTGCCAGGTCTAATGTAACAGTGTCCACCTGTTCTAAGTCTTTTTCAAAATTCTCCAAAGACTTTATCTAGAAGAAAAAAATCAGGTCCAAGTGTCACAATACTCTCATCATCTATTTTTGCATAAATATTTTACTCATGGGGACAATGCATACTATAGTGGAAAAACAAGAATCTTGTATTAATTACTCCTGGGTGAAAATCACAGTTTACACACTAATGGCACTGTTTGGATAAATTATTCTATTTCCCTGAGTCTCATTTCCTTATTTGTAAAATGACCATAATAATGAGGCAATTTGTATGTTTAAATGAGATAACATGTTGATACAGCTCCTGCCATTTAACAAATGTTCTAAATTCACAAACATTTATTAATATTTATAATCTTTTTTATATTATTACCATTGCCAAAATTATTAATAATACAATTGAAAGGCTTTAAATGAATATCAAATAATTTAGTTATATGGAACTATGTTTTATAATAGATATAGTATTCAGGATAAAAGGAAATTTCTCAAGTTGTGAATAGTTTTCATTCCCAAAATGTGTAAGTCCATATTTGTATTTCACTATATTTCACACACAGTGTAACTTAATCAGCAAAATCATTGTCATTTATTAAACATGTATCTTTTCTATTGATGTCTCAAGTTAGAAGATAAAATCCTATTTACCTACAACATCATAGAAGGCAAGAAATTCCTTCTATTTGCTCCTTCCTACCTTGCAACTTGAATCATTTGTTGCAACTGAGTCAATGGCCAGTTTCACTATTTGTGTCCATTTCTACAAGAGTGCTACCATTGCACTTAAATGTAATACAGAATACAAAAGATAAGCAAATGTGTCTACACTGCAATTTTACCATCCATAATGTTTTATCTGTCTTTACATTGGTTCCTTGTAATGGCTTTGCAATTGGTACTGATTATAAAAAAATGTATGGAATGTTCGGAGAGGTCTCTTAATGTCTTACATGATTTTATTCATTTTATTCAGTAAGTATGTTTATTATGGTCTAGCTCTGGGCTAGGAATTATGTAGGGCTAATAAATACAGACATTCTCCAAGTTTGCGATTTCTGTAAAATTACAAAAGAAAATACACCACGACAGCATGCATGTGCTACTCAGTACTGGGGAAAACACCAACCTCTATTTGGCCTGTGTTCACCATTTGCATACTCACATGGAGCATAACCTTATTGTATATAGGAGTACATGTATGTGTAGTATAATATATAAAAGTGTGTGTTAATATAGTATAAATGGTAATTATAGCTTAAATTTGATTCATTATTCATTTATTTAACAAAAAAGCTTATCAGTCTTCCTTCAAACTTTTGGAAAAATTTAATCTTTGAAGTTTTGAATTACAATCTGTTACTTTAATTATTGTCATGTCAATCCTTGTATATTAGTATTTTCCTAATACTATGCAGCTACAAAATTATCATAGAAACAAATTAGATGCTGGAGTTGATTTAAAAGTACAGTTAGTATTAACTGCTCCTGTTTTCACAATTTTATAGTCAAATGAAATACACCTAACATCCTTACTGATTGAATCTGTAATAAGTAACATTTTAAAACGTGAGCTTATAAATACATTTCTACTATTTAATATTTATGGATTTTTAAATGTTGGGATTACTTATAAGATTTTATTTTAAAATGTTTTTTTCTAAAAGTCTTCTGAAAACCTGAACCACAAAGCAAAAAACAAATCATTTTGTCATTATTGCATTCTCTTCCTCTTCTTCCTCCTTCTGCCTCCTCATCATCAACAGCAAGAAACAATAAAGAAAATAAACAGGAGCTTGACACCTCTACAATCCTTTAGGGAAGCAATGAGGTGAAAGAGAATTTAGAATGTCTCTGCTAAGTAAATGGAAAATTTCCAAAGGAACAGCAGTGTATCAATCAGTTGAAACATTTGTGAAAGATATTGCCTGAGACAATTTATGTTATCCAAATTATCTCTCTCCCTAACCACTACTAAATACTAAGACACCCAAATTATTGAATTATTAATTAACAACCTTTATAGCTGTTACATTAATTTTGTATTATTTTATGACATAGTTTAGTTTGTTTTAATATGTAGAGATACAGATATTATATACATGTGTATTTTAAATTATTTATTTATTGTGGTAACATTCATTTAGAACACTGTATATGATTTTGTGGTAGAGATTCACACCCTCAGATGTACGTCACCACACCACACTTAACACCAGAGCACCCAAATCCTCAATCATCACCCACTGGCCCTACTCTGACCTTTGCTTCTCAGCCTCCCTCTATCTCTCTGGTAATTTCAGGTCTGCAGTCAGATTTCTAGGGTTTGTTTTGGTTTAATGATTATATGTTTCTTTATATTTCACATATGAGTGAAATCATCTCTTATTTGTGTTTTTCCTTGGAACTTATTTCACTTAGCATAATGCCCTCTAGTTCTATCCATTTTGGTGCAAATAGCAAGAAGTGTTATTAAGACCCTCTAGAAGAGTATTTGCAATTAAAGCATGGAATGATTTTTTTAAATAACGATAGTTAAAATGAGACTAAAACTTAAATAGTTTTGAAAATATTGGATGCTGACATTTAAGACTAAAACATTAACCCACCTGTTCCATGGAGGTCGTTGTTAGAAGTAATGTAGAAAATCTACACTGTGGAGACCATTTTGTATGAAGGTTCTGCTGAGGTGCTTTCCTATTTCTTATAGGTAACATGGTTAAAAATGATAACACTTTATCATCAGAAAATGTGTAATCCCAGAAGCCTGTGGTCTTGGGTGCCCTAAACTACAACTGAGCCCCCAATCCTGCCTGGGAACTTGAGGCTGCACCAGAGGTGCAGTGCCCATTTGACAGGGGCTTGTTTTCACATTCCTCATCTTCTACCACTCACAGAATATCTGCTGAGGCACTGACTTCTGGCCTGTCCTACTTACCCACATTCCTTGTGGGCTCTGTGTGATATCTGGGAGTGATCCACACAAGGACTTACTGCTCTTGGATGTACAACAGTGAGGTCGCTACTGTCAAGCAAATGTATGATCCCAAAGATGGTCCCTTGGAGTCTCTAGCTGAGTCCCCAAATTTCTCTCCAGGTAAGTCTCATATTTTCCTTCTGTGGAAGCAATAATGAACTTTGCGTTCTTCCTCTCAAGTTGCTTATCAAGGGTGACTTATACTTACCCTTTCTATCATATAAATATCATTGATAACCCAATTGGAAAGAGATTTCCCCTCTCCCCTTCTTTTGGTAGCCATGGGGAAAGTAAAAGTCATAATCCAAGAGTCAGGCATATACATTAAGCACTGGTGTATGGTTCATGGGGCATGCATTATGTTTCTTTAGTTTGGAACCTTGAACTATAAGCTCAAACCATGCAACTGATAAAAACTGTAGCTAAGCTCCACTGAAAGAGGCAAATCAGGATCACTTAGGTGGGCTTATGTGGAGGGTCAATGGAGATATGAAAGGTTTAAATCTTTCCTGACTGACTACAGGAACTCCTTGGCTAAATAAAGTGTCTGGGATATTTTAGTTAAAAAGCTGATTTTAATCAAATAATTTTTCCAAAGCAACACTATGAGAGGCAAGAGGGTGGAGAATAGAGAGAGAGAAGAGCAGTATCACAAAGAGGCTGCAAAGATGGCAGGGCTTCATTTCTATGATTTTCATTGTCTGTATTCTTCCAAAATTAAGGGTCACTCCTCTTATGCAAAAATTGAAAAAAAAAAGACCCAGAAGTTCGACCTAAGGGGTCACGTGTCTAAATGAAACCCAAGTATGAAGGATTTTTCATGAATGTTTGCAAGGTCCAGACAGATAGCATAAATGCATGAAGCTGACCAGCGGGGATGGTGGTGAATAGAAGAGCAGAGCACAGGTGCATTAAATATTGGCAGCAACTACCCAGGTTCCAGGTGACTGTTGGCGGGTAGATGTATGGGCTGAATATTGCCAGAATCACAAGACTTTTCAAAAGAAATCGGCCTTCCCTTCCCTGGAAATCAATTTTCAAGAGAGGATGGCTATATTTTTAATACATGTAGGCAAAATCTGACTATCAATCACCAATGTATTTACTCTGAATTATCATGAGAATTGCCAAGTATTACATACTGTCACCTACAAACCTAACAGATGGAGAGGATTTTTAGGAGTGCACTTAGTTCCAGGGTTGACTCAATGGTACTGTGATGTCTTCTAGAAATCATGCTGATTCCATCCTCTCTTCTTTCATTCTTACCATGTGACTTTTTTATTCATTTGACTTTTTATCATGTTTCATGGCTGACACACTGCCTAGCGTTTCACCTTGGCATATGCAAATCACAGTTGGTGAAATGTGTGTGAGTAGGTATGATGTTTCTCTCCCTTAATCAAGAAAGAAGTTTTTCTTTTAGAACACCTTAGACTAATTCTCACCTACTGATAGTAGAACATCATTGAATCAAATGTAACAGAAACTGGGAAAGTGAGGAAATCTTTGGCAAGGTAAAAGAGGATTTAGAATGAATTCTGGGAGGCCAAGTGGGATGGTATCTGTTTTTCAGCCATTAAAAAAATTTTTGTATTTCTTTCACTTGTGCACCTGTGGATGAGTCAGGTGTCATACGCCACATAGCAGCACAACATTTCTCCTTTAGAAAGAGGGGTCATATCCCTCTTAAGGAAAATAGTCACAACTACAAGATTCTGCAAGTTCTCGATGGAAAAAGTCCTGACAACCTTGTGGATGTCATTTTGTTACAATCGATTTTCAATTAATTAGAAGGCGGAATCATCAAAAGTTTTTTGAAAAACCTTGGGGCAATTCATTAATTTCATCTTTTAAAAAATAAATGACTATTTTGAAAATGGCATTTCACTTCTGTGGATTTTATTCACCAAAAAATTCTGACCTTGCTATAACCATTATAGAAACATCAGATAAATCCAAACTGTGGATATATAAAGAAAAATTAAAACCTTATCAGTGTTCTTCAAAATTGTCATGATCAGCAAGGACACAGACATTTAGAGAAACTGCCAAAGCCAAGAGGAGCCAAAGGAGACATAATGACTAAATGCTATGTGGGATCCTAAGAGCATGGGGAAGGATATTGGGGAAAAACTAGTGAAACTGAGTAAAATATCATGTTTAATTAATCACAATATATAAATGTTGGTCTCTTGGATGTTACACATGTACTGTGGGACCATAAAATGTTGACAGTGGGATATACTGGATAAGGAGCATATGGAAATTATCCATGTGATCTTTGCAATTATTCTAAAATTCTATAGAAAAAAACTGTGGTAATCCTCCCCCTGTTTCCCAATTGAGTTCAATTGTCAACACCTCCGTAAGGCAAGAGTTTAGTAAAGGTTTCATCCTACAAGAAAACTTTGAATCAATGAATATTTATGTTTTAGGTCATACTTATTGGTAGCTAGTATTTTAAAGAAGCAACTTCTATATTTGACTGGATTATTTCATTTTAAGATATTTTATTGATGTTTTCTTTACTACATCTCAGTCTGTTTTGAATTCCCTTATATCTTTTTAGCTCCTCTGAAACTTTTAAGCCCAGCTAACACTTGCTGAATTTTAACTAGTTCGTCCCTTGCTCCCCTTGCCTAGAGCCTTGATAGATATCAAAGATGATTCAGAAAAACATTTTTCCTCAGTCAGTGTCTTTGTAAGTTTATTTAACTTTGAATTCTTGCCTGAGATTCTTAGCTTCTTCTCTCTAGAGTCCAACAAAGCAACAGATGCCAAAGGAATTAGACATGATGAATTTGTAGGGTAAGCTGTAGCTTGAATGAGCAAGGCAATAGCAAAAACAGGATGGTGTGATATCTGAGGGAAAACAGCAGAGCACCAAATCTGGGAAGAGGTATTGAGTTAAATGTAGACTCTCAGGATTGTGAAAGACTTCAAGTTTTCACAATTTCAATTTCTTTCTTATCTGTTTACATCATTTTATTCTCAGAACATTTCTTATTTTCATCTTATAGTCATAAGTGAATGTCATTGAAATGTGTGGGTAGCCAGACATTTCAAAGTATAATTGATAGAAATTACTCCTACAGGCTCAAAAACTATACATTTTATTTCAAAGGATAGTTTCCAATCCTTTATAAATGGAGTAGAAGTAAAAATATTATAAAAGTAAAGAAATAAAATAAAGGTAAAGCTCTTTTGATTTTTAATCACTGTAATCAGATGCAACAAATCATTTTTTTCCTGCCACACAGAGAAAACAGTCAATGTATATTTAAAGGGTACTTTTTCTCATTTCCCCAAACTGATGAAAATCCTAACTCTATTGCTCTTGTCTTTGTGGGTAAAATGGAAGAAGTCTACCCCATTCTCCAAGATCACATTTTCACTCCCTCCTTCATAGCTGTAGCTCCTGTTGAAGTAATGAGAGCTTCTTCAAGAGAAAGTGCTGTTTCTCACATGTTTGGGCAGACTGGGAGACTAGACTATTTCATGCTGTATTTATGTATCTTTCAGTGCACCTTTGATTGTACTTCTTTGAGGATACAGGAAGAATTTCTTTTAGATTTATTTTTATTTATTCATGCATGGAAGAACTGGGGTGTAGGCCAGAGGTACAGGGTGGGGGGGGCAACAGGACCCACCAGAGACAGAGTGGGGAGCAGAACAGGCAGAATTACACTGCTGAGGGGAGCAGCAGGCGAGCCAAGAGAAGTCTGTTGAGCCATGTGGGTTAGCTCCCTGGCTGAGGATCAAACCCATGTCACAGTGCTGGCAACAACCCAATAGCACTGAGACCCCAACCCCTGAGCCACCAGAGAGGCCCCAGGAAGAAAATTTTTAAGACAGTAAATATTTCTTAGAAACATGTATGAGTAAAAAAAAAAATAAATAAATAAAAAATAAAAAAAAAAAGAAACATGTATGAGTGCTTGATGGTAGGAAACACTGGTTGCAGTTCTTGAGTAAATCTGTGTGCTGACCTGAGACACATACACACATTACTTAAATATGTTCTGCTCTCTGTGAACCTCACGTGCCATTTAGCTGTAGCTTGAAATTTTTGAATCTCTCTATGAGTGCCCCATTATAATACACAAATTATATCCTATTATCAAGGAAGCCAGTGGTCTTATAGCCCGCCACTGCAAGGAGTATTTTTGAGAAGACAATTTAGCAATATACATAAAAAATCCTAAAACTATAGACATTTTGAATTAGCCATTTCTTATGTAGGATTTTATCCTAAAAAATAATGAAAGATGGGCCTCCCTGGTGGCGCAGCTGTCGGCAGAGAGTTCGATACCCAGTCAGGGAGAATCCCACATGGTGTGGCAGACCTCTCCTGCCTTGCCCGCTGCTCCCCTCAGCAGTGTATTTCTGATCTGCCTGTTCTGCTCCCCACTCTGTCTCTGGTGAACCCTCTCACCGCCCCATGTCTCTGGCCTGTACCCCAGTTTGTATGTATAAATAAATAAATCTTTAAAAAAAATAATAATGAAAGATGTATGTAATATTTAGCTGTGGCAAGATCTTGGTTGGTAACAGCATCATTTTTTATAGTGAAATATTAGAGCAACTTAAATCTTCAATCTAGGAAAATGTTTAATATATAGAACAAAATGCAAGTCAATATTTTGACAAGATTTATAAGCTGGACATTTGCTTATATGCAAAAATACTCTTATTAAGTAAAAAAAATGGAGACAGTAGTATATAGTATAATATATATGTATATATACAGTTTAGTTTTCAATGTGACTGAAAAAGTACAATTATTCTTTCAATGTAACTTATAAAATGCAATAGTGCTATTAAGTAAATACATTCATCACTTGCAATGTTTTTTTTAAAGATGGTGGTTCATATTTGCAGGTGATATTATTTATTAATTCTATTGCCTGAGCTCAGATTCCATTGATGGACTGCTTGCAATCATTTTGTGATCCCTCTAGGGGTCTGAAGTTCTTAGGTTGTGAACTGCTCAGTTATTTTAGAAAGTTCTGCATAATCTTAAACATCTTGTTTTAATTAATTCATGCATATCTGTTAGCTATAGAGTCATTTTTCATATTTTTCTAACGTAGGTAGACAAGAACCATTGTTTTTCTGGGTCTAAAATAGTTGAAATAGTTGCTTTTTTTTACTTGACCAATTTTACTTCCAGTCATTGCTCTTAAAGTGTGAAGAAGGCTTCAAGCCTAGTTCAAACTTCACCTTTGCTATAGAATCTTCCCTTACTGTATATTTTCTGAAAACTTTTTATTAGAGGTTAGGATTCTTAAAAAAAAAAAAGCGGGCTAAGCTATGAACTTTTCAATTCTAGCAACACACCTACCATATTGCCTTCTATGCATTAATTGTTCAGTAGTCTTTCTTTGAATTAATTATTCCATAGTGATAAAGATATAGGAAACCTGAGTGACCAATTTAAAGCAACCCCTTGAAGAGGAGTTACAACTTTAATAGTATCCAAATACAGTTGCTACTATAAAAATAGCAATGTAATTTTTATAGATGCTTTAAGGAAAATCTGTTAGCATCCCTTGAGGATTGAAATACCAGTCTGTGATTTTGGCATTAATTAAATGGTTATTTAAAATGTTTTATTCTGCAAGGTCCCTGTGTCTCTGAGGGTTATGTGTGATGTTTATTAAAAAAAATGGGAAGACAATCTATCAATGTTTAATAAAACTACATGCTGTTATTACTTGGAGAGGTGCCAACGGCTGACCTCATAACCTTCATTCCCAAATTCCCTATATTTCTTATAGCTTCTAGGCTAAAATTACTCATGTCTGAGATGTATTTTAGTATTCATCCACCAAAAATGAAAGTTTAAAAAAAGGAAGGGGGCTGGTATAATCCCACTGTTTAATAAAAAAAGTCAGAAAAATGTATCCTGATACCATTCTGATTTCCTTTCTTAAAATAACAGATGCTTAATCACATTTAATTATGTGAATCCTTTTTGTCCCTCTAAAATCCTTTCATCGCCTGTTTTCCTATCTCACACTTATTCTGTCATTTTTAATTTTGTGTTCTTGCCACTAATGTGCAGTTTCCTTATCCACCAATGTCATCTACCCATTTCCTTCAGGAGAGCACAGCCCAATCCAAGTCTTTTGCTAATAACACCATCTGAACAACCTATTATGAGATTCTTAATTTGGCAGGCAGGCAACATTATTTATGCAGAGCTGATAAGACACAAAACACATGGTTGAGTTTCCTGAAAAATCTCACTATTTAACACCTCCACAAGGTTGACTCTTTAAACATATTTTGTTCCATTTGTTTCTAAGCTTTCTTTGTTCCATTTTTATTTTGGAAAATGATACAAATAAATGAAAAGCAGGTATTACGTGTGTGGTTTGCACGCATTCAGTATATTCTGTAGATTCAAGTAATGCAATCAGGTGCTTATTGGTTCATGTCAATTTTTTTGCATCTTTTTATCGAGAGCTAAGAATTGAAATGATAATCCAGCTTTTGTCTTCCTCGAAATTTTTTGTTCCTTGTGTATAATCCAGAAAAGTTAGCTTCTGAAATACCCAGAATCTTTCTCCATAAGTCACGACTCTCACTTCTGTTTGGAAACATAGATTTGTCTCAGAATTATCACAACAAGCAAATCTTTCAGAAAAATTTTCTCTGCAGAGTCTGCCAAATCCTCTGAAACAATGATAATATTTATTCCCACTCTGGATGTATGAATTTTAACATTATATGTTTTAAGTATACATGGGTGTGATATGTCTGCTCTTGTCACAAAATATACTTTCTTCTTAGTGTCATAATGACCACTTTGCTACTTTTGCAAACATCAAATTTTCAGATATTGTTAACGTTGATTATTCTGAATAAGCTGCGACTTATTCCTCGCCAGTATAAGTGTACATAGGTGTACAGCTGATTCATTTAAACTCTTTTGCTTAAGATGAATTTAATTATGAATTTTCCTATAGTAAGTTAATATAGTTACATATATATATATATATTTTTTTTTTGTTTCAGTTTCCTCCTGTTTGAATGTTAACTATATGTTAAAGTTTATGTCATGTGAGTGCATATCATGATATTTTTGCTGTCTATTACTAAGTTGAACTCTAGATAAAAATTTAAGCCTTGGGAAATGTGATATTCACTAGGCATTTGTTCCTTACTTTTTTTTTTTTAGGTGGGGTTGAGAATGTCACAAATAGCCTTTGGTACCATACCAATATTTGATAGCAGTCTTTTTAGGGACAATGATAAGGGAATGTTGAGTACTCTGTGCTCCCTTCGTGAGAAAGGGAGGAATGAGAGAATATGTGTGCTTTATAATCTTATACCTAATAACAAGCTATAGCTTGAGTCTAGTCAAAACTGGTGAATATACTCAATTATCATATTAAAATGCATGCAGAGGTATTTGATATATTTTTCTATTTAATTTTTAATAAAATGAAATAATATTCACCCATATTTCTGTTTAACATTTTGTTATATTTGCACCTAATCTCTCCCTTTCTCAAAATAAAATGTTATAGATAGCCCTATATCCCAGTCTTCCATTCATTTTTCTCCAACTCAATTATAATCACTCTCTAGGAGTTGGAGTGCGCCCTACCCATACGTATTATAATACACTGCTTTTTCTATTTGTCTGTATTTATAAACAAAATGTGCTATTGTTGTATGTTTTAAACATATATGTATATACAGTATGTGCATAGTATTTTGAGATAACATATAATATATCCCACTCTACGTAGTCTAGAATATAGAATATATATCCTACATAGTCTAGAACATATATAAACTACATATTCTATAGTATTCTTTAAAATATATCAAAAATAACGATAATAATAAAAAAAACAACAAAACTAGCAGGCAACCATAAATAAGAGACATTCTGCAAGGGAGGGGGAAGAAAAGGGGTCAAAACAGGGGAGAAAAGAGCACAAGGGACTTTGGTAATGGTTCATGGGTGAATTGGGGGTGGGAATTTTATGGGGAATACATAATAATATAAGAGATATAAATAAAATTGGCATAGCAGACCTCTCCTGTCTCCCTTGCTGCTCCCCTCAGCAGTGTATTTCAGTCAGTCTGCCTATTCTGCTCCCCACTCTGTCTCTGGTGAATCCTCTCACCACCCCACACCTCTGACCTACACCCCAGTTCTTGTGTGCAGAAATAAATAAATCTTTAAAAAAAAGATATAATTATTTATATCATTTATAAAAAATATATTTTCCCTTTTAATTGATATAAATTGACTTACAATGTTGTTTATAACTGAGAGGTGTACGGCCTCCTTCTTCAGCTGTTGTTACCCCATATAACGCCACCACCCAAGCACCCGTAGTCCAAGCCATTGTGCTCCCTCCCCACTTTTTTCTTGCCTCTCCCCCTCAAAAACTATAATACTTTCTTGTATATCTTTTGAAAATTTCTCAGTTTTTTTCACTTAACATGTTTCTTGAAATTTATCTATAGTGACTTTTTTGCTACCAAGGTGTAAGTAATCTCTAGTCTCTCCTTACAGATGGGTTACTTCTTTTTCATATTTTTGAATTCTGAAGTGGACAGCTTTGTTCAAGTCTGGTTTAGAGACATTCAGAACATCAAGGATGGGGAATTTCATCTCAAGAGATTGCTCTCTCCAGAAGAATCAGGACACATTTCCTGCATCCTGTTTCTGTATGAATCTCCAAATTTAATTTCATGCACACCTTGGTTAGTTATGGCTATATTAAGCTTTGTCTGCTTAAGATGAATAACATGTATTTTTGAATTAAGTGCTATACGGTTACTCTAAGTACTTAGCATGATAGCCATGAAAAATGAGTTTTCTAAAAGTTAATGCTTTATAGCATGGTAGGAAGACATTTACTAAGTAAATTCACTACTTAGGTAACTTGTATTTTAATATATTTATCCTCTGCTTAGCTTACTTTATGGCTTTTAATATTGGAAAGAGAAGAGACAACTTTCTTTCTCTCGTGTTTTAGTTGAGATTTTCTAATATGTTGCGCCAGTAAAATTGCATTTCTTAAGATCTATGATAAAGCAAAGGAGTTACCTGATTTACTTGAAAGACAGAAAGCTATTTGCCCATGAATCTCACTTAAATATCTTAGAAAAATAAATTAGCTTAAGGTGATTTTATGCCATTTAATTATGGTTGATATGATAAGAATAAAAACTTAAACAAGCAATTTCTCATTGGATGATGTTAAAATACCTTCAACCCAATTGCATTCTCATTTGTTAGAGGACTATAAAAAATGCACCCCATCTGACCACTGCCCTGGCTGGCTGGTCTGGTCTGACAACGCTGTTTGAAACCCCTGGAGAATGGACACCATCTGGCCCAGATGCCCAGAGAGAGCCGCTGGATGCCCACAATCCTGCTTTCCTAGCAGCTCATCCTGGGATGGCAGTGGCTGCTGTTGTTTTACCACGGCCTCCCAGTGTTCCCTATGAAAGATAGAAATGAAGTAGAGTTGCTCGCAGACTGGAAGGCTAACAGTAAAACAGTATGTCTCCCCAGAAATCTGCCCTTAAAAGGATGATGTGGAGATTTTTTTTAAATGAGTATTTTTTTAAAGATTTATTTATTTATGCATACAAGAGCTGGGATGTAGGTCAGAAGTGTGGGGGAGGGGTGAGAGGATTCACCAGAGACAGAGCGGGGAGCAGAACAGGCGGATCCACTGAAGTACACTGCTGAGGACAGCAGTGGGCGAGGCAGGAGAGGTCTGCTGTGCCATGTGGGAAGCTCCCTGGCCGGGGATCAAACTCTGCTGCAGTGGCTGCTGATAGCTTCATAGTGCTGAGACTTCACTCATTGTGCCACCAGGGAGGCTTTGATGTGGAGATTTTTGAAGGAAATCATTAGCTCACCATTCAGCTGACCTTTCATTTTCCCATGAATCTGCTAGATATACTTATCCTTTCCTTTTACTTCATAATGTATTTTTAAGAGTGAGGACAAGAGCACATTTGGCAATGTATCCTTTGTTATTGTAAACAGTAGAGAAAGCATTGATGACCTCTGTCCAGTCTGGAAGGATAATTCTTTTTTTTTTTTATATTTTACTCCAGTTTATTTTCATATATATATATATATATATATATATATATATATATATAATTGTTATTTATGTCTTTTACATTTTGTATTTCCCTTGGGCAGCCCACCACCAATTCACCCGTGATCCATCTCCATGGTCCCCTGATTCTCCTCTCTGGAAGGATAATTCTTTTAAGACAGACTTTTAATTAAAAGCAATTACTGGGAGCCGTAGGGAGAGGGATCAAAACAGGGGAGGTAAGAGCACAAGGAACTATGGTGATGGTGTACAGAATTGCTGGTGGGAAATTTACGGGGACTACACCTAAGAAGAGAAGGCATACATTGTATAAAAATGAAGAATATTATAAAATACATATATGAATAAAAAATAAAAATAAATAGAGGAAATTACTTTTACCATATAGGAAGATATTTTTTAAGCTGTGATGCAAGGACATAATCCACATGGCATAAAATAAATCTCATGAGAAAATAATACGTCTTATTGTTCCCCTGATCTTAGGCAACAAAAGGTAAGTTTCTCGATCCTGGGATAACTATACTTAATTAACTGTGGTTTTTAGAGTTTAGATGTCACAGGAAAGAAGAAGATGCTTTTGGTGATTACACTTATGCTTTTCTAAAATATGCCTAAGACATAGGGGATCTTAAAAAAGTCCTGGATGTCACCTTTTCCCTCCAAAAGGCATGCTAGTTACAAATCCATTGATTTACTAGAACCGCAGTGTAAGGGGAATTAGTTCTTTTATTGTGAGACTCACAGTATCCAGGTAATGAATACTTAGTAGGGTGAGACTAATGACTGCTTCACAAATTACTGACCTCAGGCAGAACTTATTTATAAAAGCCCGAGAGCACATTTCTTAAAAGATCCTTAAGAAATAGTGTTGGATAAAGCTTGGATACATATTTACTAAAATACCTATAACTTCAAATTTTATGCATGAGCCATATTGCATAAAATACCTGCCTTGAGATAAATACTGTATCTTCTAAAGTAAATATCACTTTTCCCAAGAAGACCAAGTACAAGGGGAGTTATTTGTCAGCGTCAAGGATGTTAATCACTCAGCCTCATGGGTTCTTCAAGGCTTAAGGCTGAATATGTTCTGACCTCTGGACTTGACAGAAGAGCTTAATTTTGCATGGCTATTTCATTTCTGATCAGCACAGCAGAAAGCTATGACTGTCAAAATTCTAATTTGTTGTCAAAATTAAGCATCCCCCTTATGGTGCCAATAGAATCATCGTAGTGAGGATTAAAGGAGTAAACACGTGTAAAATGCATTAAGGTGTCTGGCACTAAATAAATGTTAGCTGTTATTAGGATGATTTGCTATTCTGCATGAATCCCAAAATAAAGAATCAAATCAATCAAGCACATTTTGAATAGGAATGTAGGAAAAATAGTCTTCACACCATCCTGCTGCCTCAGAACAGATAGAATAACTTCATAATGCTGAACAACCAAGGACTCTGAAATAGTTTTTCTTCCTAGCTGTAAATGTATGTCTGAACTGCTCTGAATATCAAAGCAAAACAAACACATTTGTTCATCCCCGCAATGACTGAAAATCTGTGAGTAGAGAGTGAAGATGTTTTCTGGTTTGGGAAGTTGTAAGATAATGGAGTTTCTAGCCCAGCAGTTTTATTTCAGAAAGCCTGTTCGATTTGCACATGTAAAAATAGTCCTTCTCTTGAATCCCAGAGGGACTTGATTTCAGGAGTCCCAGGCACTCCATAGAGGAGCATAGAGGAGATATTGTTCTAAGAAATGAGCTCTGTGAAAATGTCACAACATTCTGCTGCAGCACGGTCATTTACTGGCTATTTTTCATGTTGTATCTGGCCTTCTTAATACCAAGAGTCTTTTTAAAATGCCAAATATACCCCTTCAAAAAAACACAGAAATCAGTCATTTGCATTTGCTCATAACTCCCTTTTGCCTTTTCAAAGAGCGCAGGGTCGGAGACAAGGACATCTTTCTGTCTTTTCACTGAGAACCACTCACTCAGAACACCATAGTTTCCCTAATTTATTTATGGGAGTGCATCATGGTGCACTTTTCGCTCCATAATTTGAAAGATTGAAAAGTTATTAAGCCTTTATATATCAGCTGTCCTGCTCCCTGATATTTTGTAGATGATATGGAATTACACTGTAATCGTTACTAATACCTTCCTGTGATCAGCCCCAACTAGTCATGAATGGGTGTCCACTTTCTCTCTTTAGCTAGTATTCCCTTTCCAAGCTTCTGTTAATTGACTTTTAGTAGAAGACTTATTTTCACACCCCAATTTTGTGTTTTTTTTTTAAATGGGGCTTTATTTTTTAAACTCATCATTAGATTCATAGCAAACCATCTCAGTTTTCATCATCATCACCACGGCACCTGTTATCACCAGTCTGGCTCTCTCATTTGTAGTCATCCCTTCCTTTCTTCTTTCTCTAATTGACTGCCTTCTTGCTTTTTCTCCCCCTTGTCCCTTAGCTCATGACTCTCAATTGCTCCATGACAAAAGCCTGTCATTATGTGGCTATGGGAAAAGGAGATTATCATCAGTTTGTGACTTGTGCTTGGTGCATAGTGCATCAGTACAGATCTTCTGGCTGTGTTCTTTCTTCCTGAACATTCAAGGCCCTTTGAGGTATTGCTTCTGGAACACAATGGTCCTGGAAGCTTGTGTGTTGCATACAGTCTGGGTTCTGCTAATGGGAGCAAAGGTGATGCCAAGACTGGGTTTTGGAGAGTTTAGTGAGCTAACAGGTTATAGTGATACTGAGATTAGGAGCTGAGGTTCCATGACTCAGACTAACATCCCAGAATTGACAGTGTACTGAAATTTTGAGAGCAGAACAGATAACAAGGCCAGAGGAGTGTATGAGTTGAGACCACTCAAAATCAAGGCTTCTTCGAGCCCCTTGCAGGCAGTAGAATGCAGTCCAGGCAAGTGTCCTATAGTTTAGGGTCCTGCTCTGGACACTAGAGAAGTGCTCTGATTCATCCTTCTTTCAAGGCCTAAGATGCAGCTTTGGGCAGGGTCCCACAGCCACTAGATTAATCTCATAGAGGGATTGATAGTCCATAAGTAGGTGGACTATGGGGCTGCCCTGTGACATTTCCTGAAATATAAGATCCTGAGCCAGGAGTCACCACACCAAAAGTTTGCATTGTCAGTGGAATGAAGTTCAGCATTTGCTGGAGTTCTGGTCCTGAAAAGTAGTCATGGCCTGCTAAAGACTGTTGAAAGGGATTGACAACTCATTCCCTTCCCCCTCTTGTTATCCCATACATGTTGACTATTAAAAACATACTCTGTTGATTGAATAGGGTGTGATAAAGGTAACACTCACAGAGGTTGATTGCAGGGACTCTACAAAAATATATTTAATTATTCCCATTCACAAAAGTAAAGGCTAATATGTTTTTGAAATTAAATGGCCACTTGATTTCAGGCATATGGAAGCTACAGGCTTCAGATGAAAAGGACTAGGCCTCTAAAAATAGTAATTGTGCTCTATCTGTGTCATCGTTTTTAATGTGCAGCTATCAAGACTTACAGAATTCTGTCTCTGCTCAAGGAAGAAAGAACTCAGACCATTTTTACTTTAACATTCATTCTTTACCATTTCCACTGGGTGTTTTTATTTCATAAAGTTTATTCTTTTCAGAGATCATTAGTCTCCTGAGAAAAAAGGTTCATCTTGGAGAGGTAGAAACTTAGACGGAATCTTCTGTGACTCTTCTTTTCCATGAAATGTATACAGTGGGCCCAGAGGAGGGATAGGCTTGTGCCTATTTCCACCTTATACTCTGCATTTCAAGGATTATTTGAAAATCTAAAATGTGTTTACAATAAAGCACCCTTTGCTACTTGCAGTGTTCTGGTACCATTGAACGTGTCATCAGTTTTCTGATACCTGTAACTGAGAAATCTAACCACCACAAGACTGTAAAACATAAGCACTCCCCATGGTAACAGTAAGATAAATGCTGAGTTATAATTAGTAATAAATACTGCTCTGGAGGAAGAACTCTCTGCTGGAGTTTATCATGTGTTTAATGAAATCTATAAACTCATATCAGTCAAATTAAACTCCATATTTTTATTCAAATCAATGTAATCCTTTTTTTTAGTCACACCCTTCCGTGAGATGCTAAACTTCACCACTGATGCCCCTGGGCCCACCCTACCCATCTTTGTTCTTCTAAACAGGAACATAGGCAGCCCACCCACAAAGGGCCTAAGACAAATGGAAATGACAAAATCAACTGTCAGCTGTGCCCATTCGCCATTAGTCTGCTGATTTTTCTAAGTCAACTGTAAGTTTAACGTGTCTCTTGGATTTAAAGGCAGCTCTGAGCCCTGGGAGGTGGAAAGGCACACATACGGGGTCCCCTCCCTGGTCCCCACTGCTAGTACACATTCGGGGAGAACAGGAGGGGCAACTTTCTTTTATAAGGGAGCGTTATTTTATTTCCCCCATCTGGGCTCTTTCTTTGTCTGTCTGTCTTTCTGTCTATCTGTCTATCTACCTACATCTACCTACCTATCTATGATCTATATGCACACACATTAATTTTTAAGATTTACAATTCTTTTATTTGAAGTGACACTGTATGTGATCTCATCCCTGTCTGTGATTCACAGGAATAGGCTCATCCTCCTCAGGTGTACATCACCACATCCACCAAACCCAGAGTACCCAGGTCCCTTTAAAATTCTTTAGCAAAGAATTAGAGAAAACAAATCAAACATGAGCTTTAATAGATTTATTTAGAGTACAGGGTATCAATTACAGTACTGTCCAGCCCAGCCCATTGGGGTATGATGTACCTGGTCCTTTCACCTCCATCAATTTTGAGGGCACGGAAATAAGATTGGACTTTCATTTTGCACCTCATTATTTAGTGTGGTTCTCTCTGCACATAGATGTTTTGTACTGTCTGCCTCTTTTGGAGACAATGTTACCTTTGAGCTTGTGTTTCAATAGGAATCTTCTTTCTAAGATTTTTTTTGTAATGTATACAGGAACTGGGGTGTTGGCCAGAGGTACAGGGGCAGGGGGGCAGTAAGAGGATTTACCAGAGATATAGTGGGGAGCAGAACAGGCTGACCCTACTGAAGTACACTGCTGAGGGGAGCAGCAGGCTAGACAGGGGAAGTCTGCTGAACCATGTGGAAAGCTCCCTGCCTGGGGATTGAACTTGAGCTGCAGTAGCTGGAGATAGCTTGATAGTGCTGAGACTTTTAACCCCTGCACCACCAGGGAGGCCCAGGAGTTTTTTTCTTTTCATTGAAAAATTGAGACCTTTCTGACATGACAGAAATATTTGTTCTTCACTGCTTACTTGAATTTCAGATGATTATATATTCTATTAGTGTTTCTTCTTATAATTCAAATACTTTTATGCTTTTTTTCTTGCCTTATATGATTTAAATAGCATTTAAATCCTTGGTTATGAAAGATCAGCTTATACTAACAGCCCTTACCTTTCCTGTCTCTTCCCCCAAATTGTGGTTTTTATCATTTCATATTGTTATGGATTAAGAAGTTTACATTCTAGTTTGCAATACATTTTTATTGTTTGTTTTTGAGCCCTGGGATCAAATGGATTATTGATCACAACCCTTCCTTTTACCATGAAAAACTAAAGCTTGTTGTATTTCTCAATAAGTTGCTCAGGGAATATATTTATTGCATGTTTAAGAAGGTTTGTCTTTTGCCTTACCTGCTAAATCTTTTGTCTGGATACATACATTTTGGTTTATTTTCTTCCTTTGAGGACTATATAGGTACTGCTCTCCACCTCTAGGGAACTGTTAGTAGAGTCTTATAAATTTCAGGATACATTTATCAGTTTAATCATTTCAGAAATTCTACTTCTAGGTATTTACCAAGTGAGATGAAAACATAGGCCCACAAAAGGACTGCACATGAGTGTTCATAGAAACCATATTTATGATAACCAAAGGCTACTGACAACCCAAATGCATGTCAAGGGGAAAAAGATAAATTACATGTATTCATGCAATGAAATATTACTTGGCAATTAAGAGAATAAGTCCTTTATATACACATAAATATAGATGCATTCCATAGACCTTATGTGAAGCAAAAGAGTTCAAAATAATATGGTCAAATGTAGGTTCTGATATCTTTCCACAGGAAGAACATTGCACTAGAAATCCAGAGTCCTAGGTTCTAAGCCTTACTTACAACCAGTCCATGAAACTCAAAACTTTCGGCGATTTTACTTTTATCATCTATAAAAGGAGAAGGTTAGTTGAAACTATTTTCAGATTTTTATGGTTCTAAAGTCTGGATGATTTATCCTGAAGTAGTATAGCTAACAATTTTGAAATTCATATGAAAATGCATTGATCAAGTCTTTCATTCTTTATAATGTGTGAGTTATAATCTCTAATGGTCTTCCACTTTAGTAGCCATTGTGTGGAATTGCTACATTCCCCTCTGAAAATAAAGAGTCAGGGCTATCAGTGAAAAAGATCAAATTTCATCAGTGTCACCAATTTGTTTCATTACGTTTCTGTTATTAATAATTTTCTCTACCACTTGAATAATAGCCAAGCTTTTCTTATATTTAGTTATTAATTCAACAAATATATATTGAATATCTACCTTGGGACGGTACACAGTCCCATAAATCTGCCTTATAATTGGTTAGAGAACTGAATTTGTTACTCTCTAGTTTTTTTTTTTAATGAGGTAAATTATATGCAAAAGATCTCTACTCTATGAATGAACTTAAAGTGTCCTCCAATTATTATAATTTCTCTGTATGTGGAGCTTTCTTTCCTCCAGTGAGGTCCCCATACATAAAGAAAATTGGGACTTGTGGTGGATGTAGCTCTCGGAGAAAAGAATATAGTAGCAAATATCCCTAAAGAGTTTAATAATTTATAGTTCACACACAAAGTCTTAATAAAGTCATAGTTAAGATTTAGGTTTTGGCCACTTAAAAGAAATTTGCTTGATTTTCTTTTGAAAAGAAATTGGTTTGATTCTAGTAGTATTCCACAATGGCCCAGTGGGTATGAAAAATCCTGGTGGCTCTGCTGTGATTGTGTTCTGTAGAGATGCAGCCACACTGTGTTTTTCTCATGACTGGTTAGGCTGGGGACCCCTGACCCCAGTGTTTCTATGTCTGTGAAATTCTAGAAGGTAATCCTCACCTGAGGCAACAAATAGAAACTATCATTCTAAACATCAGATTGGTCTAACAGAAATTTCGCTGCAGGTTAAAAGCCTTTATTTGAGTGTTAAGATCTTGTTTATATAACAATCGATGGGTGATGGGATTGCCCTGTTTATTCCCAGAAAAGGCAATTGTGAGATAAAATGAGAGGCTCAGAATTCTTTATTCCTGGAGAGGATACATTTTTTCTGAGTTGATTTCTGAATCCTACATAGACCTTAAGTGGGAACAACTTTCCCTGCCATAAGTACATTCTATGGCATTTGGGGACCTTCTCTGATGCTTTGACTAAGAATCATTTGTTCCATGCATACAAGCTTCATGTTCTCATGTCTGTGTGTCACATGGCAAGTTGGCTGTTGGGAGTGGAGATGGCTTCTCACACTCCGCCTCCTCGTTGACCCTCACTTGATGGCTTCAACATGACAGGCAGCTACTGAGCATTTGGTGAACTGACACTTCCTACGAAACAGTGTATTTCCTCTAAATACAAAAATCTTAACATCTTTTAAAAGGATTTCTCACAATAAGGAAAAAAATCTCTAAGTATCGTCCTGGCAAATATTTAAGGATGTAGAGTTTCATGTCTATAATAATTAGTACCAAGGCCTCCGTGGACTGGAGAGAATGATAGTAAAATAGATGGCATATTTGTTTGCAAACCTTCACCCTACCCTGTGATCTTAGTCTTTGTCACATGACCTTGAAGTTCCTCCTATTAGGCGTGGAGTATATATCCCATTCCACTAAAGTTGTGAATTGCTGTGGGTGGGAACACAGTGTGCTAGCTCTGAGCTAGGTCTTAAGAAATGGCAGAGTCTTCCATTTATACCTCCTGCAATTTGGCATCACAATGATGAGGACAGGCTGAAGACAATCTGCTGGCCCATGAGCAAAGACAGTATGATGCAGAAGTGGCCCAGTGACCTGCAGGACAGCCAGTGGGATTATATTTGCTTATCATTGTCTGTCACTTTATTTTGCGAGTGCTTTAAAATAGTGTTGTTGTGGCAATAGCTGACTGATTGAGGCAAGAAACATAGAAGACAATATCAACTCCTGAGGTTTATTTTAGTAGCAAGCTCTCTAATTTGATACACAGGTCAAACAGTTAATGGGTTTTTAAGCACGTTAAAAAGGCATTTTCACCAAACTACAGCACTTAGTATTCCTTTCAATTTAAAGATAAGTAGCTGCATGACTCCTTCTAAGACCTCTTAATTGTTTAGTTCATGCAAATGCAGTAAACAAGAATCTCTGTGTTTGTTGAAGACATACACATTCAACTGTATTTTTCAGTGAAAATACAGAATGTGGTAGAATAACTTCACAGACTACATAGTTAAGTCCCATGCTTAGAGAAATCTCTGAGTGATCTGACTTTTCCAACTGCGGAATGGATTGTCTTCAAAGGGGATGCATGATAGTGTACTGAGTAGAACCTTAATAGAATTTCCTATCTTTGGGGCACTATCAAAAAATATGTGTGAGAAAAAGGGGACAGACTGATTTTAAACAAAGGGATATGCACAGGGTTCAACACAATTTGAGTAACAATCCTAGGGACACACAGGTTGTAGAAAAAAAGAGGAATATTGAAAAATTGAATTGTCAAGAATCCATTGATAATAAACAACATGTAAAGAGGAAGAAAAGATTTCAGAAGTTGTAAGTTTCTGACTCCAAGTCATAAGATTTCATTCTCTGAAGGTCAAAGACAGGCACCAGATCAATTTATCTGTATAGGAAGAAAACATCAAAAGGGCCAAATATGTTCTGATTTTTCACTTGAAAGGGTAGTGAAGGAAACGGTGAATCAGAGGCAGAGACTTAAGTACCACAGGAGAGGTATATAGTTGAGGAGTGAGGTTTGAAGGGAAAGATAGAGATGTAAGGCATGTTCCCCTTTTGAGAAGGGCAGTCATCAGCAGTGTTTATTTGGGCAGAAAGATTACAGAGTCCTGAAGGCAAGAGCTAAAAGGTCTTAGTGGGCAGAGGGGAGAAAGGTCAAAAGATCTGGCTAGATGCAAAGAGCTACTCAAAGTGAATATGAAAGGAAGACAAGTCAATATTGAATTAAAAGGGAAAGAGAAAAATCAAATCAACACACAAAACTTTGTTGCTAATAGAAGCAATAAAAATATTGACAATTATAGAAAACGTGATCTTTTATTTCCCTGGAAATTTCTCAGAACTTTAGAGAACATGTATAATACTCTCTTAAAGGGAAACCTGCAATTGCTTATTTTATTAAACTTTTTTTTTGGATCATTATCTTTTTGAAATTTAGTAATTATTACACTAAGAAGAATTTTTCTGTTGACACAGATACACACACATGAATTATAAATTACAATAATAAAATAAATACATACAGACATATCACCTACACCAGTGTACCAGGGGGCTATAATTATGCATCTACCAACATGCAGCTCCCCATTGCCTTCCCCCTGGTTCCCAATCACAGATAACCTTTATCTTCTATTTTCTGCACAGTGTGTTCCCAATAAAGTTTTACAGAGTTCTAGGGCTTCTAGGTCGAGTTGAAAATATTCCAAAATTTGGTTTTGTTTTGAGTAATCAGGAAAGAATAAAACCCCCAAGTTATACCAATATTTTCACTTTCCTTAGCCAGCCCCTTTCCATGTTCTGTTGAGCTACCCTCTCCACCCTCTCTCTCCCCAGAGGTCAGCCTGCTGTGTTGGCCTGGCTCTTTTCACCACAGGACCCAGGAGAGCTAATTGAAAATGCTAAATTCTTCAGGGGAGATTTCAGGAAAAGAAGCTTTAAGGAGTCAGTATTTCAAAACCAAAGCAAAAGGAAAGCTTGTTTGTTAAGTAGGGTATATACTTGGAAAAAAACTTTTCTTTTTTTAAGATTTTTTACTTTATTTATACATACAAGGACTGGGGTGTAGGCTAGAGATGTGGGGGGTGAGATGATTCAGAGACAGAGTGGGGAGCAGGACAGGAGGATATACTGAAATACACTGCTGAGGGGAGCAGTGGGCAAGACAGGAGAGGTCTGTTGAGCCATGTGGGTTAGTTCCCTGACTGGGGATCGAACTTAAGCCACAGTGTCTGGCAATAGCTCGATAGCACTGAGGCTTTATTTAACCCTTGCACCACCAGGGAGACCCATGCTTTATTTTGTAAACAGATCCTCAGCCCTGTGTCTGTTGTAGCTACATAAACATGTGTACTTAGTGCATTTAAAGCCGCCATCATTTTACTTTCTGGTTCACTGTTTTTAAATATGAAAGGACTAAGTTTAATAGTTTTTTGATGCTTCAAGATGATTAAAAAAAAGCTCGTAAAGAACTTCCTTACCTATAAAAAAAGAGAGAAAAGGTAAAAGGAAGAAGAGAGGAAAAACTGTTAGATTTCACTGTAAATCTCTCTACATAATACTACCTACTTTGTCCATGTCAAGTTTCTAACTCATATGACTCATTCTTGGACAAAATAAAAATTGCTACTCCTGTTTACAAAAGGTCTTCACCTAGGTTAGACCCAAATATATTTATAATTTTCTTCACATCTGATAAAATTCTCACATTTACTATATTTGAAGCAGAAGTTGAATTGTACATACTACTGCTATTACAAGGTATTGTTTTTAAAATAAGAGAGTGATATTAAATCTCAAAAACCACTATCCATGGCTCCCATAGTGCCTGTTAATTCCTGTCTTGTACAAGGTCATCTTCATCTCAGAAGAGAGAATATGAGTAACAAGTAACTATAAATTAATGTTTTTCTTGGAAAAGATCAATTGTGTAATGTCTATGAATGTGCTTAGAAATTCTAACACATAATAGGAATAAAATGCACTGTTCTAACTGGATGATCTTTTGGGAATTTTTAGAAATGGCTATTCTAGTAAACTTCTAAGTAAATATTTACAGAGTATATTTTTGGTTCTATATCATTTGAAATAACCTTATTGAAAAAACACACTCTTAGTGGTAACTTTTGAACTGTTTTCCTGATGGAAGCACAGTCATTTAAACTTCATATGAGGGAAATATGTAGTAAATGTTGACCAGGTAGTGAAATATGGAGCAAATAGGATTAGCTATCCCACAGCTATTACAATGACAGAAACAGAATACCTTTTTCTAGTTAAGTTGTACCTAGGGTAATGCTTTGCAATACTGCCTGATTAAATGTACAACAGATTTTAAGCTTCTGGACTATATTTCACTTGCTTTTTAAAAATCAAAACTACTTGCCCAAGTGTTTCTACTTTAATCTGTTCTCAGGGCACGATTTCTCCTATTGGCCTCTGTGAGGCTCTAGATAACTAAAGTCCCCTTCCCATCTCCTTGAAATTTCCTATAGCCACCACAAATCCCTTATTTCATTGGATTACAGAATATCCAAGTCATCATTATTTTTAAGATGTGTTAAATTACTTGTTCTCCAAATTATGCTATAGAACATCCAACAGTGAGTTTAAATATCTTAAACTTTACAAAAAGCAATTATAGAATACATTAAGTTGTACAATCAATAAAATACCAGAAACATCAGCTCTTGATCTTATATCTGAGCTAATGTAATTCAGGAGAAAGGTCTTCATTATTTGCTTTTTCGCTTTCAAGGCATTACGAAAATCCATAATTACAGTAATTACCTTTTAAATAGCTGTTCCATCTTGAAAGCACAAAATTTGTGATTGAATTTTGCCATAGAATCAGTGAAAACTGACTGAATACTGCTACCTTTTTGTTTCATTTGTCAGAATGTTTTATCACTTTAGATTTCATTCTATATTCAGCACATAATTGAATGAAATGTAGTTTAAAATGAAATCTATTTCCTTTTATGAGAACACTCACTTACTAGAGGTTAAATAAAAGTTGAAGAACATTTAACTTATCTTGAATACAAATGACTTACCTATGATAATTTAAACACTTAAATATTTAATGATTGATTTCTATCAATAACAAAGATTTTCTATATTCCTAATCTATATGCATATATTTTTATAAAAGAGTAAGTGACATGTGATTTGCATTGATTTTTTAGAATTTTAAAAGCATAGAAAACAATTTAGATAATATTCACTCTGCAGTTTCTGTGTTCAAATGTATAAAATGTTAGTAAATCTACTATTCTTTTATGTATATATGCTGTTGTATTTGTCAGTTTATTATTTTCTCAGTGTTTTTTCTTAGTTTAAAAAATTAGCTAAAGAAGATTAATGGGCATTTTTTAATTCCTTAAAAAGAAATAATAGTAAACTTCATTCATTGGGCGGTAACTAACATTTCACAATACTAGAAATACAAATCTATCTACTTTATGAATTTTTCTGAGAGCTTTTCATGAAAAGGATTTTGAAAAAATATAATTAATCAAATTGAAAATAATCCAGAGAGAAATAAATGACATTCACGTGGTTGAGGAGTGGAACAAATTAAAATTGCATAACTTGTTTCATTCTGTGCATCTCTTAGATTACTTTGCCCTGAAATAATTTTCACATTTAGTCAGACTACTGCATGAGAGAGCAGTAATTAAAACATGAGAATGTATCATCTTTAATTATGCCTAATTTGTATGTTGCCAGTAAACACAGTTGAGATGATCTCAATTGGTATGGAGTAACACATATTTAAAGTAATATCCATGATTTCAGAAATTTTAGGCTCTAACAGTTCTTGTAATATAGATAGTGTTTACTGATAAGTCTTATTTTCAGAGGAAATATATCAGAATATCAATACATAATATAAAGGCTGAGAAATTTTCCTGACTCATTAGCAAAGAGTCACTTCTTAGGTGTATTAATGTGGAAGATTTTCTTTTTTCACTGATAAAGCACTTGAACTGACATGACATTTTTCTTTTCAAGAACTCAGACTCATGATGGTTGTTTCAGAAATATTCTTGTGAATAGTAGAGATGGAAATTTTAAATGTGTAGAATTCAATATTTTATGGCTAAGTGACTTAGAACCAGAGCTAATGTTCAAAGGAAGACTTGACATTGTCACACATGACAGACGCTCCCCCCTCCACCTTCATTCTCTGCTTAAAAATGAAAAATGACAGAGAACTTGCTTCTTCATAAGGCTGTTCATTCAGTTGTGATTTGGAGTGATTGCAATTACTCCAAAGTCCTTTTCTATTGAGACATTATCTCCTTCTTTATGATTTTTTACCCATACATCTTAACTTTTACTTTCAGGGTCACAGGAATAAGATTCACCCTCCAAGAAACTCCCTGGGCTATGTGCTCCGGTGGAAAGAAATGGACGACACACCAGCACACCTATGGTCAGTACCATATTCAGCACATCCAGCAGTGGACATTAGGTTTGTGGCAACTCTGTGCCTCTATTTCTTCATTTATAGACTAAGACTAATAATGTGTGCCTATTCTCCCTCCCTATGTTATATAGTTATTGTGAAAAGTTAAATAAGACAGCCTATGGAAGTAAATAGGTTATTCTTACCAGTATTAATAGTCTTTCAGTGATGATGTTTCCCTCTAAATCTTCCCTTCTTCAGGGCAAGCAATCTAGGTATTCTTAACTCTTCACTGTATGGTATGTATTTTATATTTCTTCACCATTCTAGACTCTCTTTGATCTGTCCATATTTCTGTTCATATGATCTCCAGGATGCCAGTACTTGTTTTCTCATTGAATCCTTAAAACACCATTTATCATCTCAAAGACACTGATTCTTGGAGTGGTTGGAAGATAAGCCAAAGGTCATATAGCTTGCATGTGGTAGGCCGGTATTCTCCCTCTGCCTGCCATCAGAGTACTCTCAATCCAACATGGTAACTGTGCAAGTCATAGACATGATTGTGTTACTTATTCTCTTATTCACGGTTCATCAGGTCCATTATGCTATCAGTAGTTCCAGGCTATACGGAGGTTGATAGGGCAGACCTTCTGTCCTCAAAGAACTCACAGTGAAACAATAGAGAAATCAGAGAAGGAAATAAATGATATCTAAAACACAGTGAGGTAAATGCCATAATAGGAGTGAGGACAGTCACACTATTCTTCCCATTTCTGAATACTCTATGTCCACTGATGCAGCTGAATATTACATGTTTTTATTGCATTTAAAATTTTTGTCAACTAGCACCTGACAGACACAGTCATGTTGTTCACACTGAAGACAAATGATCTTTATCAGGCAGGACTGAATCATGGAGAACTGAATCATGGAGAAGTTTAAGCAAGGAGAGTTGTAATGTGCTTTCAAACTTTGAGACTCTGCGAGCTTAAACCAGCATCAAATAAATCTTGAAGTGTATTTACCTAAACTAATATTCCACAACCCTACACATCTGCAGTTGATTGTTTAGAAGCTAAGTGCAAAACTTGACATTTTTCTCTTATGAAATTTCTTCCTGTCAGATATAGTTCAGTGTATTCTCAGAAACTGCTTTTATCATGCAGCATGACTGCTCTGAAGTCCAATTTGTGTCTTCTGTAAATGTTTTCTGCATGCTGTCTCTGTCCTCATTTATCCCATTGACTTTATTAAGCATTTGCTCTGGGCTAGGTGCTGTGTTAATGCAGGTAGGAGAGGAGAGGGTGAAATTTAAGGACCTGTGCATTCATTCAGTAGAGCTCTAGTATGGCACATATGGCAGACATAGTGACAGGTCTCGCTAGACCAATGAGTGGAGAACACCCAGCAAATGTAAACTGTAAACTCCTATCAGTGAGTCTCTCTGTGAGTTAGCCTGGTTCTGTAGCCAAAGAACTATATTATTTATTCTTCTCTGATGTTTTTATGTGGGTCGAGAAGAGGAAGAAGATCAAGGAAAAGATGATAAAGGATGATGATGATGAGAGGATGAACAAAGAAAATAAATGGGATATTAATTTCAAAGTCTAAAAATATAAAACTGCATGGAAAGCACTTTGGGCAATAGAAAGTGCACCTTAAGTGTCAAAAAACAGGAGAGTTATTTGCGAGGATGTCAAATTCTCTATCTTGAAGCAATGGCTAAATTCTGCTTCTAATAAGTCTTAGAGATTTTCTATGTTTGTATAAATTAGGCAGAAAACTAGAAATAGATTCATTTTGGCAACTAATCTACCCCAAGATAAAAAAAAAAAGTTCTAAAGACATCTGCTCTTATAGGTAATCTTGCTTGATTGACAGATCAAAAGATAATGAGTTCTCTGTTAGTCCTAGTTACATTTTTAAATAAGGAATGACGGAAAAGTCATTATAAAACATGATGAAGAAACCAGGGACAAGTTTTTAAATTGACCATTTATACTGAATTCATTAAGTGCTATGTATCTTTAATAATAAATTATCACAGAGACATCTTTTATTTAAGTTTTCTGTGCATTGTGACAGCTAAGTAGAACAAAATTAATTGGATAGTTTGGCCACTTCAGTAGATTTGTAATGAACCTAACTTCTACTATCTCACAACCCATGGGGTTTTCTTGATGCTTTGCTCAAATTAAATATGGAATTCAAAGAACTGTTTGGGAATTTATCTCATATATATGGGCTATATATGATTTCTTTCTTTTTTCTCACATACACACACACACACACACACACACACACGATTCTTTCCAAGAGTGCTCACCCTGTTCAGGAATCTCCTCTAATTTCACCATCAACTTAATACTTAATAACTGTTGTGTCCTTGGCACTTATATCATATAGCCATATATGTTTTCTCTCTTGTATGCAGGCACGGATCTTTTGCTTCCCTCTCGAGTTCAAATTGGGGAAACTGGGGGAACACCCTGGACAATGTCAGGCCTCTTTTCTCTGATTGAACATCAGCCAGAAGAAGATACACATATGCTGAAACTGATATTTTCTTTCTGTCATCAGCTCACAGACCATTAGAACCAGAAGTGAATGTTCCTGTCTGTATCCATAGAGCCTTTCCCTGAAACACCAGGGACTAGGTTTCATGTACTTACTACTCACAAACAGCTCATGATCCACTGTTATCTTGTCTTCTCTTTTCTCCACTCTACTCTGGTGCTGCTGCTATCATCCCAGAACCAAAAGTTGAGATTCATTTTAGTGTGTTCTTTGTTATTTAAAGCATGCTTACATGTTTTAAGTATGTATATTTATATACACATCCTCCCCCTCCCTTATTCTCTTATTTCCAGTGACTTCTTACAGATCAAAAAAAAAAAAAAAAAACAAAAACCAAACAAAGCTAGCCATGTTCTATATCCTGCTTTCACGCATTTCCTTTTGAGTTGCTATTTTCCACATTATGCACATTCTACTGCTAGATTTTCCCTTTCTTTTTTGTATGCACAGGAACACTTTGCTCTTATAACAAACGTAAGAAAATAATGAGATATATTGTGGAAACAAACACCAGTTGGTTGATACAGCTGCATAATTTTGGGGGGTTTAACTTGCCATTGTTCTAATTTCATCTTCTTTCCCATCAAAGGATGCCAACCATATCTGATCACTTCATCCTCTATTTTAAAATTGTTAATAAAATTGAATTTCCCTTCATTTCTCTTTCTTCTGGGTTAGCATTTTATTTCCCTGTGCTTCATGTAAATTCCCTAACATGTATTTATAGCCATCTGTGTTATATCTGAATTGCCACATCCTTTATGTGGCTCCATTGTGTACTACACAGACATCAGGTACAACTTATGCTTTCCCATGCAAAGAGCAAATATTGCTCTATTTGCTATGACTTCCTGATGACCTACCTAGTGGCACAGTGGCTTCTATATAATAAAAGCATACTTACTAAATAAATGAATGAATCTTCTCATTCTCAACTGAATTGGACTTGCATATAGATCAAATTTACCTTCCATGGATTCAGGCAAATGCTTACTACTTTAGTACCCCATGTGTTAGACAATAGACCTCAGTGAATACTTCTGACTGCCTTCATAATGCAGAGTCTGTGTTAACAGTAAAATGGGTGGTCAAGTGTTTACTTAGAAATAATAAACACCAGTCTGTAACATGTGTGGAATATAGAGGCAAGAGATCATAATAAGATAAGATCTTGAGATGGATTTCTGGGGTTTAAATCATTACTTCTTCCTATATTACTTATGGAACGCTCATGGACTGAAATATGTGCCCCCCCGTTCATATGCTGAAGCCCTAACCTCCCAAGTGTGACTGTATATAGAGATGGGGTCTCTCAGGAGGTAATTAAGATTAATTTGGTCATAAGGGTGGGACTCTAATAAGACTGCTGTTCTTATAAGAAAAGGAGGAGATACCAGATCTCTTGCTCTCCCTCTGCTTTTCCCTTTTCTTCCCTCTCCCAGTCCCCCATCTCTCTTTCCACACGCAGAGGAAAGGCCTTGTGAGGATACCACAAGAAGGCAGCTGTCCACAACGCAGAAAGAGAAACCTTATCAGAAACCAACCTGAGTGGCCCCTTGACAATGGCCTTCTAAGCTCCATAGCTGTAAAAAGAAAAATTTCTGCTTAACACTTTGTGGTCCTCTCATGTATTAGTACGTGTTTTTGTCACCAGTATCAGGTGGCCGCTCACATATTAATACATGTTCATCTAGTCTCCGGTTTTTCACACCACGTTGGATTTATTTGGAACTATTAGGAGGTATTTCTTTGATCGTACTCAGTCTAGAAGATTTACACGTTGTTTTGGTGAAAGTGTAAGGTGTTTTATGAGAGAGATTAGAGTTTTTTTAATATCCAGTAGTTCAAGAGTTGTGTGTGTTTTATTGAATGCTTATACCATTCATGTGGTGGCACAGAAAATGGCCGGCCCCAAGGGCTGGTAAATTTAAAGGGCACCGGCACACAAAGTGTTAAATCACCCCATCTGTGATATTTTGTCATGGTAACCTGAGCAGTCTAATGGACAAAACTTCTTCAGATTTAATTTTTTAATCTTTAGTTTGTTTCTTTTAATTGTCATTTTGGTATGATTATACTTTAATATTTGTCATAGTCCTGCAGGAAGAGACTATCAGATGGTATATCTGGTGAAACTCAGTGTCTGTCACATAGTAAGTACCCAGAAACCAGGAGCTATTGTTACTACTTCTCTGCAGAATCACCCACTGTGACTGAGAGTCACTGAGTCACATTTGGAACAATTAGGTCAAGAAAAATTTCAAAAATAAGAGTTCCGCAAAGTCTTGGTCACTCCAAGCATATATCCATGCAGCTTACTTGTCCTTGATAACTATGGAGACTCCAAATATGGTGTAGTAAAAATTGAAGATATACTTTACAGGCACATTAATCAATTAAGATAATTTACCCATGAAGAGGAAGTAATTATTATTAATTAATAAGAAATTAGTAAGGTTATAACCATGCAAAAATGTTGGAAAGAAGGTGAGAAAAGCAAGAACATGAATCAGGTTTTACATAGGATGTGGATCAGAAGGTTCAGTTTACAAAATGATAAAAACAGATGACTAGAAAATTTGCCTGCCTGATGCACTTTTCATCAGGATCTCCATCTAGAGCTATCTCTCTTTCCATTTTACTCTCCCTGCTTTCATCTCTATACTGAACTTATTAAATTGGAAATGAACTTTCTCTGATGGATAGCCACATATATTAAATGGCCCCATTCACTTTCTTTTTTCTCTCTGCTGGTCACCTTGGATTATGATGGCTTCCAAGCTCATCTAAAATATCTTTGTGTATTTTTGCAGAAAGAATCATCTATTTCTCTTGTTAGAATTTTAAGAAGTCTTCCCTCCAGCCCCTCCAGCTCTTATAATTCCTGCCTCTGTGGTTTATTGCAGTGTCTGATGTTTGACCCCTTATTACTCAGCTGGTGCTGTAGGAGTTCTGCTACTTTAATTAATGTTGACATTGACCATGTCCTTAACTTCCTTTCTTTCTCCTTTTTATCACATCATGGCTAGCAAGCCTTATTTCATGGCATTTGCCATGTCTACCTTTCTTCCCAAAATACTGAAGACCCAGAATACATTCAGAAGCTTTACTGAAATTGGTTCTGAGGTCTTTCAACTGATTCACGTTTCTTCTTCAGGTCAGTAAATTATGTTCACTTTAAGTGTGATGTCTGCATTGAAATCACATGACTGTTTTTAGAATGAATGTACATCACATTCCTTTCTAAATAGATCTGTAATATAACACTTCTATTTTCCCACCATTGCTCATTAAAGTCAGTTTTGCTGCCACATAGACATCAACATTCATTTCATTTCCTTTTGTAAGACTATGACACACTATTCTTTATTTTCTTTTTGGGGTTATTTTTGTGATTCTGATTATGTCTATATTGCTGCCACCCATTTAATGAATCATCTTTACTCTTTCTGCTTCAGTTACTTTAGTTTTTCCCCTGAATGCCTCCATTAGTTATATCTGTTCATAGTGGGCATCTGTTTCACTTCTGTATCTTTATACATTTTCAGTTACTCATAGGTCCCTCACATTTTGAAAATGGAATAAGTCTCCCCTACCTAAAAATGTTGCTCATTTCTAAGAGGAGAGTCCACACTCAACATTTGTATTAAGTATTGTATTATTATGGAAATTCTAAATATTTGGGTTTATAGGTAATTTTTATTACTGTCCATCCCATTCCACATTTCCATAAATATATTTAACTTCTCCATTTGACATTACTCATCTTACTAAATACCAGGATGTTGCCATATTATTGAACAAATTTTCTCTTTTATATTTCTTTTGAGAAGCATAAACCTTCATAAATTTGATCTTATTCTACTTACTTTCTATCCTTAACCCTATATTTTCTGAACAAGATCACATATATTTTTTAACCATATTCATTGTGGAGAGTAAGAAAATAAAACATTTATTCTTCCTTTAAGGAAAAAAAATCTTCTTATTCTTATGTTTAATGAAAGAATTTTCAATCCATCCACCAAGAGGACATATTGAAGAGAACTTTCTATGCCAAACTTCTCATTAAATTGGTAATAATTACAGTGAATTCACTCAGTCTTACATTGGAAAAGATGTAACCCAGCTGACTGATGAGAGCGGGAACTGGTGCAGGGGTGAGGGGGTAGCTTGACACATGCTGGGTGCTGATACCCAGAAACCTGTCTGCACTGCAGTCCCGAGCCTTAGCACGACCTCCAACACTTTTGACCATGTCGCCTACACATCAAACTGCTTCTGCTTCTTTGCTTTTCTCCACATGGTGAAGACAAAAGTGCAGAATCTCCCCAGCACAGTGGGGAACACTTTCCTTCTCTGAAGGGACAGAGTATTTAGGTGTGGGAGATAGGGAACCCGAGACCTAGGCTGGGTGAGGGTCGTGGGAGACTCCGCTGTGTTCTCCAGCGGAGAACAACCAGCTAACTTGTGCTGATTAAACTAGCCAATCATCTCACTTTGTTAGTGAGCATGGACTATTAGCCAAAATGCTGGGGCACATAGTGGTCTTTGGGCACCAAACCCAAGTGAACTATTTTTATATTTGGTCTTTATTTGAGCGTGTGCATGCACGAGCACATACGGGTCATTTACATCTATTTTTAATTTTTTTTAGGAGTTATTTACTTATACATACAAGCTGGGGTACAGGCCAGAGGCGTGGGGCGGCGAGAGGGTTCACCAGAGACAGAGTGGGGAGCAGAACAGGCAGATCAGAAATACACTGCTGAGGGGAGCAGCGGGCAAGGCAGGAGACGTCTGCCGCACCATGTGGGATTCTCCCTGGCTGGGCATCGAACTCACATTGCGCTCTGTGGACAACTCCACAGCTGCAGCGCTCAACTGCTGCGCCACCAGGGAGACCCCCTATTTTTAAATTTTGAGATGATTTTAGAGTCAAAGAGTTGCAGGTATCCTTCACCCAGCATCCCTTACTAGCGTCTTATAATAACTGTGATATATTTATCAAAGCTAAGAAACTAATATTAGCATACTATTAACTAAGCAACAGACTTAATTCCATTATGTCTTTATTCTGTTCCAGCATCTGGAATCCGCCACTGCATGTCTTCTTAGTTGACTGTGATCTGTGACATTTCCTCTGTCTTTCCTGACCTCAGTGCTTGAGTACTGTTGAAGGGTTTCATAGACTGTTTCTCATTTGGTGCTTGTTTGATGTTTGCTCATATTTTATTACAGCTGATACTAACCTCAGTCATCTGGCAAAGATAGTACTATGCAAATGTTCTGTTTCTCTATAAACTTTCTCTAATGTTAGCCTTCTTTGGTCAATCACATTTAAATCAGTTATTATTGTGGTTTTCTCTATTACCTTTGTTTCTTTTTTATTCATTGGAGTTTTTCTGTAAGGAACAGTTGTTCTTTTTCCCTCCATTAATTTACTTACTTAATCATGTACTGGCATCAGTATGTAATTGTGAATATTATTCTTTGGATCATAATCCATTTCTGTCATCATTTGGTATCAGGAGCTACTCAGTTGGCTCCTGTATCATTTGACAGACTGTCTTTTTTTTTTTTAATAAAGTATTTTAATTTGACATAACTTTAGAGTCTCAGAATGTTGCAGAGATAGTATAGTGTATATACAGTATGTATCCTATACATACACCCCTCATTGTTAGCATCTTATGTTACCAGGGTACATTTATCAAAACTAAGAAGCCAACATTGGTAGGGTACTATGAACTAATGCCAGATTTTATTTGGATTTCCACAGTTTCTCCATTAATTTCTTTCTGGACTAACTCAAGGTACCACATTGCATTTCACTGTCCTGTTTCTGGTTCTCCTCTGGTGTGTGACTGTGTCTTTCCTGCTCTTCATGACCTTGACAATCTTGCAAAGACCTGCTCAGGTGTTCTGCAAAATGCCCCACTCTGAGTTTATCTGGTACTTGTCATGAATAAAATGGAGTTCTGTGTTTTGGGAAAATATAATCCTTTTGGGAAAATACACCCTTCTCACTACATCACATCAGGGAGTACATGTAGCTGCAGAGTCACTAGCCATGTTATCTTTTATTACTTGGCTTAAGCGGAGTTTACATGGTTTCTCCTACTCTATTTTGTGGAAGCAGTCACTAAGTGTAGCCCATGTTTGGGGATGAAGGGAAGGTTTAGGAATTAAAATTATCCTCTTGGAATGGGAAGGATCTACATATTATTTAGAATTCTTCTACAAGGAGTGTTTCTCTTCGTCTGCCTCATCACTTTTGTTTTAGGAATACATCCAATTTCTTTTCTCTGAGAAACCCTTAGGCCACATTGCCAGCTTTTTGTGCTCTTATTTGTGCTATTTTCTTCCTGTTATTGTACTTACTGCATGTGTGTTTTTAATTAGTGTTTCATGGTTTCTTTGGAGTTCTGTTTCCTTCCCTTTGACTCATCTCCTCCACTAAGATTAGTCTTAGGCCCTAATCAAATGCCAGGCTCTATTACATTTAGTGGGCTGTCTCCATCCCCACTGGCGCTGCTCTCTGCTTTCTCTTTACCACCATGATTTCTGTAGCTATTTTACTCCATGCTTGGTTCCTTATTTGAGGATTTTAGTCACAGACAGCATGGTCTTTTTTGACCAAGCCCACATACCATCATCCTGCAACTTTCTCACCCTCAGCTGTTGTTTATCTCTAACTCCTCTGTTTTCCTTCCTTTTCCTACCCACACTGCCATCTGGAAATTAATACATTTATCTTCTCCTCCTTCCTCTTGGGTCTCCTTGAATCCTGTGGACATGTTACCTGTCAATTGTTAAAGATCCTCTTTTGTCATGGCAGCCTGGCCTTTTGCAGTCTTGCTCATTTCCCTCTTTGCAATTGTTTCAGATTTCAGATATATCTTTGTTCTCTATATACATCTTACATGCAATCTACTTTGTATGACAGTTTTGTTATTATCCTCCATACTGCAAAAACACATTTATAAGAATATTCCCAGTAAAAGTTACTATCATTTGTTGAGCACCCAGAATATGCCAAGCACTGTGCTATCTGCTTTATATTCATAGACATGGAATTCTCACAAGACATTGCTGTAAGACCCATTTCAGAAATGGGAAAGTAAGATTCAAAAGGTTGACTAATTTACCAGGTTCACAAAATTGATTTTAAAAATCCAAAGCCATTTTTCCTTACCAGTAATTCTTCAATTATTATTCAGATTAATCTTGAGCTGTATCTGTAATCCAACTTTGGCCCTCTGGATTACATTTGAATTCTTGTTCACATTTAAATGTAAACACCCCATCTGTGGGTAAATTTACTGTCCTTTTGGTAAAAAATTTGAACTTTCCTTCAATACAATGACCTTGAACAACAATGAATCAAAGATTTTCTATATAAATCATATGGATTGTCTTATGTAACTCTCTTTAACAACTCTTTCCAGTACGTCCCCATTATATATATAAGAAATTGAATTTTAAAGAATTTTAGTAATCTGCTCAGTCTAGTTTCACAAACTAATTAATAGCCCAACCATAATTTCAATTCATGTTGTCTAACTTGGAGCCCATATTAACTTCTATACATTGCTGTTGCTAAGAGCTAACTCCAGCAGTGCTGATATTGCTTCCTCTTAGTTACCTATACATAAGTTATCTGTCTTTTTTACATTTTATTCTTAGTCTTAACTAAGAATTATCAGGTGAGAAATAAAATTTTGAGTGCATCTCCAAGGTTAAATGAGGCATTTCATTTAGAAAGCATCATTTAACATATTCTTAGACTATGATATCATATTTATCTCCAGGCCATTGAGGACAGTTAGTCATAATGGAACATTAAGAGTTTAAAAAGATTAGTCACAAAGCAAAAGAGATCTTAGCATCCTGCTTCTGATTTGTGTATTCCCAGTAAGAAAAAGAAGGTAGTTACATTAAGAACTACAGATTCGTTTCTTTGTGATGCATTCCACAAATTTTCAAGTATTAGTAATTTACAGAGTGCTCTCTCTCATCAAACATTTTGAAATTTTCTTACCACAAGTTTTATCAGGGTACTCTAGGGTCTTCATTTGCTTGGAATAGCTCTGTGTTTGACATCAGGTATAGTAAGTGAACCATAGTTTAGGACTTGAAAATCATTGAAATTATAGACATAATCATTATTAGGGAATATTTTGGAATAGGATTTAACCTGTTGTATGTAATTAGTGAAAGTTTTCTAAGTGGAACAGAAGCTTGACAATTATTTAGCAATTTCAGTTGTATGAAAAGCCATCCATATAAAAAAGAAATTAACATAGATTCCAAAAAATTAGAGAAGTCAAAGGAATAAAATCTTCAGAGAACATGAGCATATTTTCCAACAATTTGCTCTTGAATTGGGACATTTGTGGTATCTAATAGGAAAAGCAAAAGGATGGAGGCAAAATGACTGAAATATAAATGTTGTCAATGTGCTATTTTCCAGAAAACTTTTGAATGATTACTCTTGCCTCAAAAAAATGAAGTTCGCAGACTTGTACCCTCAGCTCTTGCCTCTGCTCCTACAATGAAATATGCAGGTGTCTTTATCTTAGACTGAATACTCTCCTCTTCAAGTCCCTTAGTTTTAGGATTTTACTACTCAGATATTGTTCCCATGATATAAAAATGATCATTTCTGAAAATAGACAATGTGGCACTTATTTCTCAGGCTATGCTGTCCAATGCTGTCCAATGACCTGGTTACTATTAACAATCTCATTGCTAACAACACCAAATATCTCCTAGTAGCCAGGAGATGCAAAAGATTTTATGCTGCTGGTGATGTCATGTAGTTGCTATCAAATTCAAGGAGTGCTGCTTTATACCTTGCAGCACTTCCTACCTTGCAGCACATTCCTACCTCAGCCCTTGTACTCTGTTTTCCTCCAGGAGCAAAAACAGTTGCTATTTTCTTGTGCTCTTTTCCACATACACATTGTGTAGCACCTTTAAAACTTCATAGCTTTACTGAAACATAATTTGCACACTATATAATTCTTCCATTTTTAAGTGAGCTTTTGATGATTGTTAGTCAATTTATGGAGTCATAAGACCATGGCCACAGTTTAAGTTTAGGACATTTCCATTGTTCCCAAAGGTCCCTGTTGACCATGTGTAGTCATCTTTGATCCTACCCCAGCTCCAGGAAACTACTAATCTACTTTCTGTCTCCCTAGACTGGCTGTTTTTGGACATTTTATATAAATAGAATAATCTATTGACTTTGATGAATAGTTTCTTTTATTTAGTTTTATAATTTAAAATTCATATACTTTGTAGCTTGTAATACTTTATTCTTTTTTGTTGCTGGGTAATATTCCATTGTATGGATGCAGTGCTTGTAGTTTATCTATTAATCAGTTGATGGTCATGTAGTTTGTTTACATATTTGGCTGCTATAAATAATGTTTTCATGAATGTATGAGTCTTTACATAAAAGTATTTGTGTGGATATGTTTTCATTTCTCTTGGGTAGACACAAGGAAGTATAATTCCTGAATGGCATGGAAAATTCATGTTTAATATTTTATGAAAATGCCAAGTTGTTTCAAAAGTGTGTGTACCATTTTTGATTCCCAGTAGAAAGGAAAACATTAATTCAGGCCTGGGTTGCTCAGAAACCACACGTTCCCAAGATCTGTCTTAAGGACTCAGTCTTGATTGGCTCATAGAAAGTGAGCTCTTAATCTGCCTAATAAGGGGGCTTTTATTTGCCTGATACCCTGGGCCACCAGTCTAATCAGATAGCTTATGCTGGTAATGTGATAACAATTATTTTATAATAATTGTAGTTATTAGTAGTAATTAATAATAATGATGCTGATAATGGAGAATATATGGTTTTGCTCTCGGGGGGCTGGAGTAGCTGTGGTCAGTGACGCAGATGCAATGCCTGCATAACTGACCTCAGAGGAACTTTCCTGGCTGATAACACTTCACATGTGTTGTCACCATCATTGCTGAATTATGTGACTCCACTGGGAAAGGACATCTGGAAGCTTCTTACTGAACTTCATCCATATGCCTTTTCTTTTTCCTGTATCTGTGTTTTTAATCTGTATTCTTTTGTGATAAACAGGAATCATGAACCTAACAGTTTTTCTTCATTCTATGGGTCTTAGTAAATCAAGACTGAGGGTGGACTTGGGGACCCCTGGCACACAAATCTTTCCCTTTTTCTATTTGGTAGTTCATCTTATCGTTATTTTATAAGATTTTAAAGTAGATTAAGAAAATTGACTCTTGTCTATGAAATGAATTACAAATATGTTCCCATCTTATTATCTTTTGACTTTTTAATGATATTTTATTCAATACAAAAAAAGCTTTATTTTTATGGAGACTAATTTATCATTTTTATGGCTTCTGTGTTTTTATAATAAATTCAAATGCTCTCCTCAAGTTTGATAGTATTCAAGTCTTTTTAATGTGTCCTTTGGACTTTTTATACATTTAACCTTTGATAAGAACTCACTCATATGTGCCGTATATTGATGAACTGAATAAAACAAACAAAACTTTTGGAATATGACCACTTGGTGGTTACACTACAAGAAGGGGAAGGGGATGGTAAGTTGAGACAAAGGGGAAAATGCTATTGAAAAGAAAAAATATAATGAAAGCAGCATTTTTACATTTAAAAAAAGATACTATGGATACAGTACTGGAGATGGTGCAATTGGGGCAAGAAGAGAGGCCAGGAAATTAGTGGCAGAGATGGTGAGGGCCTGAAGGAAGGCAGGCCCTCACCTTCTCTAAACCCTCCTTCAGAGAACTGCATATTATTGATCACTCACTTCCTAGGTAGCATTTTTTCCTGCCTACTATTGTGATAATCAGACAAGAGACTGTCTTCATCCCAAGGCAAGGATGCTGTGTTTGCTTTGCATATCCTTTTTAAAAATGTGTCTTGTCCTGAGCACGAATTAAGCTCTTCACATGGAGTGATGATGCTGGGTTGTCGTGGTTGAAAGTGATGGTGATGATGATGGCAACTGTTGAATTAATCAAAAGGAAGCCATTAGACTGATGTGGCTCGAATGCCATGGCAACCTATGGTAGGCAAACCCAATTCAAGTCTATAAATGCCTGAAGATTACAAAACCAAATGCCAAGGACAACCAGTCTAAACCACTAAGCTGTTAGCTCTGGTTAATCAAATAACTTCTGTTCTTTGCTTCTGTACTTTGTCTATGTCTTTCTGTGTCGGGACTCCTGTCGGCAGAATGCTCCTGACGGCTTCCTAACTGGCACTGCTCAATTCAAATACATTTGTGCTCAAATAAACCCTTACATGTTCTAAAGAAACAACAAATAAGAAAGGTGTAAAGTGTGAGATTGGAATCTAAATGAATTATTTTCGACCTGACTACCTATCATTCCAACATTGCTTTTTGACTTATTCATCTTTTCTACGTTAATTTGAAGTATGTCCTCTGTCATTATTAATTTTTCAAATGTATTTTGACCTGTTTTGGAATTTCTTTTTGTTCTATTGGTCTGCTTGACTATTCATGTCTAGTACCAACTTTGCTTGATGTTTCACTTTATAAATAAATTCAGTATCTTGTGGGGTCAGTTATCCTCAGCATATTACTATTTCAGAAACTTCCTATTTTTTATGGCTTTTCATATTTTGATCACCTTTAATGTTTGTTTAATATCTATATTTGCAAGTTGTATGCACACATTTTAATAGACTTTATTGCTTTCATTTACAGAAAAGTTCAAACATAGTACAGAGATACCCCTTTTACCCTACACCTGATTTACATCTAACATCTAACATTAGCGTGGGACATTTGTTCCAGTTAATAGACTGATGTTTATTATTATTAACATAATGTATCTACTTTTCTTTTTCAAATTATGTTTTTTGAGGTAAAGTTGGTTTACATCATTGTATCTTTGGTGGTCATAGGTTTAACGTGGGGTGAAATAGGCATTTGGAGAGGGCTAAACCTATTATAGCTTTTAAGGTTTTTAAAAATCTAACTTTTGCTTGTATAGTTCCAAAATCCATCCTATCGGCATTATGATTTAAATTGTATTAAATTTATAGATCAACCCAGCAAGATGCTAAATCTTCCTGCTTGAATCAATGGTATGTTTTCCATTTGTGCAAATCTTTTTGTCACTCAGACATGCTTTAAATTTTACTTCATATGACACTTCAACGTCTTTAGCTAAGTTTATTTTCATCTCCTTTTGTTGTCTGATCTTTCCACAATGCATGTAAACTGCATGGTGTTCTTATTTTATAGAAGCAATTTTCTTATTTAGCTTTTTTTCCCTCGATTGTATGCTTGGTTACTCACCTAACTTGTGGCAACATTATTCTAACGTGCTCTTCTTTTGTAAGTTTTTTGGTTTTTTCCCCTCATTTTCTTTCCCACAGTGTATTTATATAAATTCTCTTCTATCCTTGAGTGAAATTGTTTCTTCCTGAAGCAGTTATTTTCAGTATTCTTGAAAGGTTTATGGAGAAGGGTACTGTGACACAGAGTTTGGTATGTAATTGGGTCCTTTTAGCCTTTTCTTTCCCTGAGATAACTAAGATATGACCTGTGGGGCAACTGACAATATTTCTCCTCCACCCACAGCAGTGGGGCTTCTTGCAGCTTTGGTTTTGGCTGTTGATTCTTTGCTTCCCATGTCTTATCTCCTTCCTGAGTCTTCATAAGCTAGAAGCAGTGATTCCTGCTGCCACTGTATGCACACGCTCTTGTGCTATTGCCATAGATTAATGCAGATCATTGTGCTTTGCTATGTATATAAGCATTTATGATTTTATTGAGCGCTAATGTTTTGAAGCACTGTATGTGATTCAAAGCTGTAAGGTCACATCTCTTTGGAGACCTACAATGTGGTCATCTTCTCAGTGTCTCCCTATCATCCTATTTTGCCTTCCTGAGAAATGATAATTTAGAATGCATGACATCTCCAAATTTTAGTAAAGATGGAATTTTCACTTTTCTTCTTATGACTTTTGTTAGATTTGCAAGAGGAAGAGTAAAAGTTGCCACTTTGATTTTATAATTTATACACTGAAAGCTTATTTCTTCTCCATTAATGCTTTATTTTAATATTTATATGCATTTATATATGCTGCTTTCTGGCTTCCTTTTGATGACTCAGAAACACTCAGGGTTGGCTCCCTGTTTTACTGACAGGGAGCCCCCTTTCTCTAAGTCTTCTAAACTTTCTACTCTTCTCCTTCTTCCTTGGGTTACTCATCAAAACTCTCTAGTCAGTGAGAAGAAGATACATTAGTTAACTCTAATTCCAGTAATTTCTTCTTTGGACCCTGCTTTGGACCTTAATGCTGCCCTTGCTGACCATGAATAAGAATTCATGTCCCTCTCTCAAAACCTATAGCATTCTTTGCTGTCATCTGATATATCAATCACCATTGGTTCTGACTCCTTAGGGTTTTTCTCTTCAAAGTGGCACATGTCAATTCCATCATGTTCATTGGCCAAACCAAGTCAGGTGACTTCTGGGTTCACACTGGGGGAAGTAATACAATCCTCCCCAGGAAGAATAGGGGGTAGCACACATTGGCGAGTAGTGTAGTGTACATGCAGTCTGGCACTTTAACAAATACTGAATGCTTGCTAGCTACCAAATATTTTCGAGGATTTTTCACAGAGAATTTTAATATTCTAAGGGAGAAATCTAACTGCAAGGTATGGACTTACTAGCTATTCCTTGAGCTTCCAAACTATGTGAAACTCCTCTGAATTATTTTAATTAATAACATCAAAATGTTTCCTAGTACACTCATAGAACAAACTTGACGGGAAGGGGTCACTAACATTTTGCAAGGTGGTTCATTGGGAGAGAGGACAGAAGTGATGGTGGAGAAAGAGACCTGCATCTGTTGGCTGAACCTTACATGCCAGCTTCTTCACCCACATGTATTGTCTGTTTTAACCCAACTGAGAACTCAATACTGACTAGTCTCCTCCAAATCAATGTCCTCCATTTGGCCTGCTGTCATAACATGCCACACACACTAGGCAGTTTGTAAACTACAGATATTTATTATTCACAGTTCTGGAGGCTTGAAAGTCCATGATCAGCTCACCAGCATGGTCTCTTCTGGTGAGGGCCTCCTTCCTGGTTCATATCTGGCACTTCTTGCTGTGGTCACACATGGCTCAAGGAGCTAGGGGATTCTGTAGTGTATCTTTTATAAGATGCTAGGCCCATCAGAAAGTCTACAGCCTTGTGATCTAAACACTTTCCAAAGTTAACACCTTGTAATTTACATCACATTGATGTTAGCGTTCAACATAAAACCTGGAATCCATAAAAATTCAGACCACGCCATCTTCCAAAAAGCCTTATTGAATTTTACAGTAAAATTGCCTGAAGCAGAAGAGGATGTTTACATTATACCGCTCACAAACCAATTAGAGAGTCCATAACTAGGCATTTGTTTTCTCCCAAGAATCATTTTGGCTACCCAACATCCACAACTTTATTATCTTGTTCAGAACCCAAGCCTGTCAGCCTCTCTCCTCCCCTCTCCTTATTTAAGTTTTCTTTTCTCCCTCCCAGGAACAACAAAATTGCTTCTCTTGTGCAGCAGATATTATCAGTCCTTATTTGTTACAATTCCTCACCTTTGGTGCATCATCCTCTGCTCTCATGACTCCTCAAACTATTTCTTCTTCTCTTCTTCTCCCTCTCCTTTGCCCTTCCCCCTTCTCCCTCCCACCCTCCTCTCTTCCCCTTCCTCCTCCTCACCTCTCTGCCCTCTTCCCAATCCTCCTCCTCTCCCTGTCTCCCTCCTTCCCTTTCTCCTCTAACTCCTCTTTTTCCCTCTTTATCCTTTTTAGAAAAAACTCCATTAAGGTAATATATTCATTTAAAATTTTATTGTCATTGAAGTACTGTTGTTTTACATCCTTGCTAGGGTTCTGACAGTAAAGGATTTCCCCCAGCAGGTCTAATTGCCGTAGTTCTCCCACCACCAAAGTACCCACAGTCCTCCACTGTAGTCCATTGTGTTCTATTTTTTAACACAGACAGTGGCCACCCTAAGAAGTGTTTCGGTGGATGGTTTCTTTTATTCTCTCTTGTTGTCCTGGTATGAGGGAGCTCTTCAGAACATGTGTTGGTGAAGAAGCTGAGAGAAGGCTAAATGTAATGGTAGCCTTGCTGCCCTTGTCCAGTCTGACATTCCTGGAAGCTTGCAACATCCTCCCTTTGCCCTACCAGGCCTGAGCACATCAAATATAAGAATACATTGTAACTGAGTGTCTTAATATTTATGTGGCAAAATTCTGAGCAAAAAGAACAAGAGGCTTTTGAACAGAACAGATCTGGGCTCAAATCCAAGCTCTATTAAAAAGAAAGAAACAATAATACACACTTCACCTTGTAAGGATAAAAATACAAAGTATGCAAAGCACCTAAAAGAGTACTTGCCACTAAGTAGGTGCTCAGTAAGTGGCAATTGTTACTTTCGTATCTCTAGGAAGAAGAAATAACTACCTTTCTCTACTGATTTTTTATATTTTTTCCATCACTAATGACTAGAGGTATTCAAGATGATCATTAAATAAATGTTCAGTCTCCAGAGATGAAATGACTGTAGAAACTTTATTTCCTCAACTTAATATAATAATTAGATCTTGTTTTGAAGGAATTTGACAGTTTCAAAGTGAGGACAATTGAACCATTCTTGCCATCAATCACTGTCAAAACAAGATAGATGATTAATTCATAGATTGTGGTTTAATAGAATTTTCTATAAAAATAACAACTAATAATGGAATTGAAAGTATTTTCACATAACAGTATCTTTTGATATTCATAAATGTCCCTTGAGGTAAGTAGAGTTTATGTGATTATCTCCAGCATGGGCAAACAAAACAATACTCAAATTTGAATCCAAAACCTGGGCTTTTTTTTTTTTTTATGTTGTAAAAATTTGATTAAATGAAATAATGAATGTAAACAAGCTTCATAAGTGAGAAAACCTAACAAAATATAAGTAGTTTATTGCAATTATTCCTATCTTGCAGTAGTAATCCAATAAATCTGAGAACCCTAAACTTGACAGCCAATATTTCTGGTTCAGAGTAAAATTCAAGGATCTTACAATTTTATGATCCTTCTGATTTGTCATGTTCCTTTCAATTGTGTGGTAGATACATTTCCCTACATACTCATTGTTCTTCCAATATCCAGGTAGACCTAACAGCTTTAACTCCAGGGTTATAATTGCCAGTAACTACTAAATGTTAAAGCATTTCTGAATGCAACTTTATTTCACCTAAGTCTAATATTTCCATCGAATTCCTAGGAAACAGAAACAGACAATGCCTGTCTGTTTCCTCTTTGACTAAAAGTATACTCACTTTTATTTATGGAACACCCTACATTATTTCTGGGTGGGCTTAATCAGCTTTGTGTTTCAGAAGGTAGACTATTTTGCGATATTGGGGGGAATACATTTACATGTAGATTTTAATAAAAGTCTCCACTATTTTTCTGTCAATAAACATTCTGAATAATTTCCAATATCTTCCCTTCAGACAAAATTGAAATATCTAATTCAACTCAAAAAGTATCTTATGAAAGCAATTTAGACATAAAAGCTTAACACTGATATATGTCTGTCAAGTTCAATTAGTCTTAGCTTCAACAATTCAAGAGTGTCAAAAGCCATCATGTTGTAGAGGGTGGTTGGTAAAAGTTTTCCTAAGTTACTAACAGAACAGACTGATTGGTTATCTTCTGATGAAACTTTCCTCAGTATGTGCTCTATAGCAAAACCCGAGTCAACCAGGAGGTGCTGTTGTTACGCGCTGTCTCTTCCAGTCTCAGACACAGAGTGCAAATAGGAGAATAACAGAACCAGACGCCATCACACTGCTGCCCTGCCCCCACACAGTTGCATAAGTTTAGTATCTACCTTTTTAAAAAATTAATTAATTGATTTATTTTCTTACTTCATTGTTAGCTTTTGTACAGTATTTGATCTCTCCCCTCAGGTGTCGTACCCGTAGTTTTCCCACCACATAGCTCCTGTGTCCAGCATAGTCCCTTGTGCTCTTCGCTTCCCTGTTTTGAGACCACCCCCACCCCTGTATGCCTCAGATCTATGGTCATTTTGCAAGTTTTGTCTTTTTCCTGACCCTTTGTTTGGTTTTTCTAAGTGATAGAATCTATCTTTAAGATTCATAAGATTTGCCCATTTCCACATTCAGAGGACTGTAAGTGACAATGCTAGCAAACAGTAACAGAAGACTTTTGTTGCTCCACCACCAATTTACGTAAAATGTGGCTAGTTTCTGCATATTTTCAGACTGTGACTATATTTGGAAATAGGGTCATTAAAGTGGGTCCTAATCCAATTTAATTGATGAAATAGAGGAGATTAGGACACAATTTCACACAGACAATGATCCTGTAAAGACTCGGGGAGAAGGTTGCCATCTACAAAACAGGTGAGAGGCCTCAGAATAAACCCACCCTGATGACACCTTGTTCCTGGACTCCCAGCCTCCAGAATTGTAAGAAAATTAATTTTTGTTGTTTAAACCTCTTAGTCTATGGTACTTTGCTTTGGCAGCCCCAGCAAACACTCTCTCTCTCTCTCTCTCTCTCTCTCTCTCTCTCTCTCTCTCTCTCTCTCTCACACACACACACACACACACACACACTTAGAGTCCACAAGAAGAGTTTCAAGAAACAGAAGGCCACTGCTACAAATTCTTTTAGTATACCTTACCTCTCTCCCACCAAAATTTGAAAGGCACTATTTTCTATAATTAATTGGCCCAAGGCCTGTGGAAAAAACAAAGATTAAAATGACAGTTCTTACCATGTGAGCTCTAAGAGGTGACAAGTCCTTTGATCCTCAGTCTTCTCCCCTATATCCCTCCTGGGATGACAACACAGAATTTGTGAGAGAGGAGCTATAAACACTTGTGATTATTGTTAGGAGTGTGTGTGTGTGTGTGTGTGTGTGTGTGTGTGTGTGTGTGTGTGTGAAGTATATTAGTTCTGGATATATAGTAAGCATTATGTAAGTGTTTGCCTTATTGTTTTATCATTATCATAGGGGTGTTTTTTTTTGAAAGAATTTAATAAGGCAAAGTATTGAAACCACTGTAACATTGCAAGTGTTCAATAAAGGAAATCTGTTGTGCTAACTTGTTGTAGTTAGGAATACAAGCTTTGGAATCAGACGCTAAATCTTGATGAGAATTCTGGGTCTTTGCCTTTGCTCCTCCTTTCCTTCCCTTCCCCCAAAGCCTGCTTCTCTTTTCATCTCTGCCAGTGGCAATTCCATTCTTCCTGTTTCTCAGACTAAGTATCTTGATGTCATCTTGATTATTCTTTTTCTTACAAACCTCACAAACTGCCTTCAAGTCCTGTTTATTCTGCCCTCAAGATATCTAGAAACTCACTGTTTTTTGTACTCTCCACCTCTATTGCTACTACCATGGTCCAAAGCACTTTCATCTCACTCATGCCTTATTTTAAAAGCATTCTAAATGTTTTCCTATTTCTTCACTTTCTCTCCTTCAGTTTGTTCTGAACACATTAAACAGAATCCTTTTAATATATGTCACTTTGTGCTCACATCCCTTCAATGGCTCTTCAAGGCAAGGACCAAACTTACAAGGATCTCCAAGACCCTATATAATTTGCAATATCCCATCCCCCAGCACCTCCCTCTTGTCTTACTTCATTTCCCACTTCTTCCCCTTTCTCATTTTCCTTGCACAACATTGATCTCATTAACTGCTTTTTGAACACACAAACAGACTCCTACTTGAGTCATTGCACTTGCTGTTTCTCCCATTTGGAATGTCTTTCAGATAAACTCCATGATTTTTTTCTTTTTTGAAAATCACCTCAAATTGCAGTTTCCCTGGGAGTTCTATTCAAGTTTCTAAACTTCACCCAACTGTCTTTATCCTTATCTTCCTAGATTATTTTTTCAGAGATTCATTCTCTGAAATACTATTTCATTGTTTTATCCTGTTTGTATCTATCATCACTGCCAGAATATAAATTCCTGGAGAGGAGAGACTCTTATCTTATGCAGTATTGCCGTTATTTGGAATATCCTCAGCTAGTGCATAGTATGTGCTCAGTAAACATGTTTAGTGAATGAATGAAAATATTATCTTAAATGTTACTTTTGAATATCCAGTATCAATAAAATTAAAATACAAAAACAGTGTTTAGGCATACTAGAAAAGATTAAAGAGTAGATAAGAGGAGAATTTTAGGAAATTTAAGGAGATTTTAAAACTCAGAATGGGGGGGGGATTTATAACATGTACACATTCTGACACATGCCAGTGGTTCCAGTGGACTTTCATGAGTTACTCTGAAATGTCAATGTATAAAAGTTTTTTAGTTCAACAGGATATTTAGTTCTCTTTCTCCAAGGTTCTTTCTTTTGTTATCACTTATGATATATATGTGTGTGTGTGTGTGTGTGTGTGTAATATACAAATATATGTAAAATTATATCTATATCAGAAAATCTCCCTATGATATTACCTTACATATATGACACAATAGTAGTAATAGAACCTATTAACTGAACATTTAATATAATGAAGGAATACTATTTATCATCGCCAAAAATGCTTAATGTTATCCCCATTTCAGAAATGAATGGCATTTCTAGGATCTATACAGAGAATGAAATCCATATCTAGGAACAGCTCCCAATCCTGGTTCTTATCATTACTCTAATATATCATCGAGGAGGAGGACATAAGGAGGAGCAGGAGGAGGAACAGAAGGAAATATCATTATTTAAAATAGAATTCCTAGGATCTAATAATTTTATATTGGGTTTATTTCTTGGGAAATTTTGTATTTAACATTTGAAAACTATAGTTTCTTGCCTAATTTGAATATAAGTGAATAGATAAGGACCAATTGTGGGTTCAGTTTAGTAATATTTCCCCTAAATGTTCCCACTTCTCCCCCAAAGTATTCCAAATTGAATATAAAATAATTTGGTAAGACACCAGGTTTGATAGGCTTTGTGTAATGAATTTGGTGGCCTTTATTCCAGGTTCCTGGGAGGAAACCCCTTGGGATTTCCTGGGTGATAGGAATTTTATTTATTTATGGTTGGTCCATAGATAGTTTAAGATAACAAGATGGCTCCACATGGGGACTGACCATGCCAGAAAGATCAATCACAGAGGGGACGGTTGGAGCTTTGAGTCACCAAGTAGCAGTTCAATCTTTAGGGAGGGAGAGGAGGCTAGAAATTGAGTCCAATTTGGGAGCCAATGATTGAGTCAATCAGACCCTTATTGGAACTCCAATAAAAAGCCTGGGCACTCACTCTGGAACTCCTGTGAGTTTTCCTAGTTGGATTCCTCTACTTATTGTCACCTATCCTGTGCTAGTAGGGTGATGTGTCTTGGCTTCATCGCACAAGGTCAGTGTGAGCTCCATGTTTGGATCTTTCCATACTTCACCCAATGAAGCTTGGGTTTGTTCTGACTTGTTTCCTTATGCTCTAATGAAACTATAATCATAAATATCTCACTTCCCTGAGTTCAGTAAGTTGTTTTAGTGAATTATCAAGCCTCAGGGGGCAGGGGGAAGCCTCAAAACTTTAGCCAGCTAGACAGAAGTAAAGGTATCCTGGGGACCAATATCTGAGGGGAGAGTGGTCTTGTGGCCCTAAGCTGTGACCTAAATATGGGTAGCTGGTGTCGGAAGTTGTTGCAGCTTTCTTTCCCTGCCTCTATCCAAACAGTTAAACTTCTTTTAATAGAAATATCTACTGGGTAAATAGTGATGTCTTTTAATATTAGAAGCCACTTTTCCTTTGTTAAAATGAGATGGTGCTTTCACAGTGACATTTATCCATATGATTTATATTGCAAGATAACTGCATTGTCACCGTCCCATTGAGAAGACACACAACGAGAGAGACCCAGTCATATCTCAAATATCTAAGGACTTTCCTTTGAATCTTCAAATGAATATAAAGTAAAAACTGTGATAAGAGATTGTAACTCATGATCATTTCCATAGTAGAGTGAAAAAATAGATTCCATCATTCCGTTGAGACAACACAAAATGTAAGTTCTCCGTGTGTTTCTAAAATATCTTTGAATTTACTTTCTAAATAAAATTAAAATTTAAAGACAATGACTTGAAGAAACCTTGTCTATTCCTTAATAGTGGTAAAAATAAACCTATATACATAGTGTTCTTAGTCAGTAAGATGGTCTTTCATATTTGATTAAATATAGCTTTGAGAGATATAAAACAAAGAAATATACGCCTTCTTGATGCTTTCTTTAAGTCATTTACAACTACAACCAGAAAAGAAAAATAATCCCACTAATTCTTCACTCATTTATATCACAGAATCATTTCTTGACTCAGCCCGCGAGTCCATATCAACGCTGCACCTGAGGAGGAAGCAGGGAGCAAGGGACAGGGGTACGCGAGAGAGTGGAGACAAGTCAAGAAGTCTGATCAAGTCTCGTTTATTGTTCCCAGGGGAAGAGCATAAATAGGGTGAAACTCACGGGGAGGTAACATTAGATAATGCAGGGTGGTCCAAGGTCGGGG